>PVHX01009604.1:56945-75458 GCA_004024805.1 Geosciurus inauris | reverse complement strand
AAAAAAAAAAAAAAAAAGAGAGAGAGAAATGAAGAAACCAAGAGTTAAAAAGATGAAAGAACAAGTGATAAATATTAAAAAATAGGCAAAGAAAATTCAAAATACAGATTATACAGGTCCCTTCTAGGCTCAAAAGAACAGGTAACAAAACAAATACTACAGATTATAATTTGGAAGATTTTTCTTAAAGTTTTCTTAACTCATTAAGTTCCCAAGTTTTCAATTCTATATAGGACGACAGTAGACATGAATATGGACAGCATATGCAAAACAAACAGAAGTTTACCAGTTATTAGTAGTCACATTGATGGCAGAGTAAGTGTTGCTATTCTGAGATTTTTGTATTTACAAGGTAAAATAACCAAATGAAGAATTATGAGATATTCTATCATTTCCTGTGGCTTTAAGAAATAGGATTCTGTGGTGATAAATGCCTATAATCCCAGCTACCCAGGAAACTAAGGCAGAATAATCACAAGTGTGAGGCCAGCATGGACGACTCAGTGAGGTCCTGTATCAAAATAAAATGTGTTTTAGCCGGGCGCAGTGGCGCACACCTGTAATCCCAGCACTTTGGGAGGCTGAGACAGGAGAATCACGAGTTCAAAGACAGCCTCAGCAATGGCAAGGTGCTAAGCAACTCAGTGAGACCCTGTCTCTACAAAAAACACAAAAATACGGCTTGAGGATGTGGCTCAGTGGTGACTACCCCTGAGTTCAACTCCCAGTACAAAAAAGAAAAAAAATGTTTTTTAAAAGGGCTCAGAAATAAAGCACCCTTGGGGTTTGATCCCCAGGGTCAAAAAAAAAAAGTAGGATTCCTACTGAAGAGAGACAAATAGTTGTAAAATTCTATAGTCCTGAACCTTAATACAAACTATGGACTTTGGGTGTTAATGAAATGTCAGTGTAGATTCAATTGTAAAGAATGTACTGCTCTGGTGTGTGATGTTGATAGTAGGGGAGGCTATGCATGTTTGGGGTTGGGATTATATAGGAATTCTCTTGTTTCTGTTCCATTTTTGCTGCTTAACCTAAACTGCTCTAAAAAAATTTAGTTTTGGGGCTGGAGTTGTGGCTCAGTGGTACAGCGCTTGCCTCACACGCATGAGGCACTGGGTTCAATCCTCAGCACCACATACAAAATATATAAATAAATAAAACAAAGGTTAAAAAAAAAATCTACCATCATAAAAAAATTTAGTTTTTAAAAAAATATTTAAAAGCAAACAAAAAATGATTACAAAATACCACTGCACCCCCAAACACCCACACATATCTATGTATGTGTGTCCTAGCTCTGTTCAATAAAGATGCCTAAAAACAATGGCCAATCTGATAGCAATGATCATCCCTAGTGCCCAATTCAGTCTTGAAACACAATTTCCCACTAAAAGCAAGCAGGGATACTTTGATTTTTTGTCTTATTTTGTTTTAGTACTGGGGATCTAACCCAGGGGCACTTTACCACGGAGCTACTACATCTCCAGCCCTTCTTATTTTTTTATTTTAAGACAGGACCTCACTAAGTTGTTGAGCCTGGCCTTGAACTCGCAATCCTCCATCTCACCGTCCTGAGCTGCTGGATTACAAATGCATGACCAACTCAGTGATATACTAAAACAAAACCTATCTGTTACCTTTAGAAGACCAAAAAAAAAAAGGCGAAAAGTAAAAAATATCATCTCTTTTGCACAAACTATAACACTGGGTAACCAAATACAAGAGAAGAATCTCTTTATGGAAAATATTATAATCAGTGAAAAAGAAATGACAAAAATGATTATCAATAGTTATTAATATTACAAAAAGAGATTCAACTAGACATGTGATAATGGAACACATTACTATTTATATTTATATATGTATTTTTTTTTTGGTAGATGGACACAACATTTTATTATTTTTATGTCATGCTGAGGATTGAACCCAGTGCCACCTCACATGTGCTAAGCGAGTGCTCTACCACTGAGCTACAACAGAGCCCCAACTATATATGGTCTTGATACAGAAATGAACTTGAGCCTCATACTGCTAGAGCCAACTGCCAATTTAATATATGGGTCAAACCAAGTTCATAATCAGTAAATACATGGTTTTATGGTTTTGTTTTTATTTTTTAAAGAACTTTAAAAATTTCTTCTAAGCACAAATTCTTTCTAAAACCAGAAATAAAATTTAATCACATCCCAGGATTCGTTCTATCCATACTTCTTAACTCATTTTTCCATAGACTCAGTAATGTATCTCACAAAGAAACAAAATCATCATTAATTTTCTTACTCCATTAAACTAGTACAACAGAGAAGAATGAACAACTTTGGTTTCAAAATTAGAAATATAAAAAACTTACTGGGTAAACTTTTAACCTCCAGCAAAGTCCTGAAACTTGAAGAGGTGGACTGTAAACAGGATCTGCTCTCTGGCGTAAAGTGCTGAAGAAAAAAAAAGACCAAATCCCAAGATCAAAATTGCAAAATGGCAACAAGTGAAACCAAAACTAACCACTTTCTTTGAGTTACATATTTGAAATCCTCAACAACTTATAGAAGGCAACTGAATGAGTCAAGGTTTCACTGTTCAGTTTAGATAATATTTACATTCTGGAATAAAAGAAAATTTAATAGTGAAATATTCAGCAATATCTTTAAAGGTCACTAAAAACAAAATTGTGACATTTAAGGGAAAAGGAAAGTATCACTAAGTATCCTGAATTTAATTCTGCTCCAACAAGCAGTCTTTCATCATTCCTCTTCTCCCCCCCCAAAAAGGCTGGAGGCATGGCTCATTTTTGATCATGGGCTTAGCACGCACAAGGCCCTAGGTTCAATTCCCACACTGGGAAAAGGATTAAAAAAGAAAAATGAGGGGCTGGGGTTATGGCGCAGTGGTAGCGTGCTCGCCTAGCACGCGGGAGGCACTGGGTTCGATCCTCAGCACCACATAAAAATAAAATAAAGCTATTGTGTCCACCTACAACTAGAAAATAAATATTTAAAAAAAAAAAAGAAAAATGAGCGAAAAACAGAATATTTCTTTCCCACCTGTGTAGTATGGTTATCCCTTTTTAATATGGAAAAACAAGAGAATATGCTAAACCTTAATGTATGTGGGAAAACCTCTGAGAGACTATGCTTCAACTCCAAAATTATCCCATAAGAAAAAAAACACATTAGATAGGGGGAAATCCTTTTGTTGGGATGGGGGGGTTACTAGAGATTTAACCCAGGTGTGCTTTACCAACTTAGCTATATTCTCAGTCCTTTCTATTTTTCATTTTGAGGCAGGGTCTCACTAAGTTGCTTAGGACCTTGCTAAATTACACAGGCTGGCCTCAAACTTGCAATCCTCCTGCCTCAGCCTCCCAAGTCACTGGGAATACAGGCATGCATCACCTTAATAAGTATAACCTTATTTTGATGGTATTGCCTACTCCAAGTTCTTTTCTCAAAGACTTTGTATTTTTAGTTCCCAGTTTCATGCTGCCCTTGAAGACAAGTCCTTAAGGACCCTTTGTGTTTGAATCTTTGCTTCTAAACTAAAAACAGCAAAGGCTAATAAAATTAACATGCAACTTACAAAGCCTAAAATTTCTTACAGTAATAGCCTCTTATAGACAATTTCTCACTTTTAGCTGAAACAAACAGACCCAACCACTTTCGTTTCTTAGGATGGGTAGATGGGGACTCACTGACTTCTATATTTCTGGCCCTGCACTTTAGCAAAAGCTAAGTAGACTCTTCTTTTAAATGTTTATCAGTCTTGGTAGAACATAACGAAGCTGAGAATTTATAATTCAAAAGGTTCCAAAATCTGAAACTTTTGAGTTCCAACAGGAATCTACAGTGGAAAATGCCACATACTTTCATATGATATGTTGCAGTCAATCACAAGGTTCTAAAAATACTGTATAAAATTACCTCAGGCTACATGTATAATGTGTATATGAAACATTTATGTTATAGAAGGTGACTGAATAAATCAAGATTTCACTGTTCAGTTTAGATAATATTTACATTATTTCATGTTTAGATTTGGGTTCCACATCATTAAACATATGCAAATAGTGCAAATCTGAAAAAAAAATCTGAAATTTGAAACACTTCCAGTCCCAGAATTGCAGATATTGTACAATTGAGACCACATCTATGTTTCTAATCAGAAACTTGTTTCTTCTAAGATTACTAACCTGAGTGACACAGATCACCAATCTCTATCCTACTGAGGAATGACATTTTTCTGGCTCTTGTGTAAGCATACAAAAAAACAAAGTTGTCAAAAATTCTTACCTGAAATTCTCTAAAACAAAAGTGGCTGAATCATAAGATGGCACTAATTCACTAAAAAGAAGCAAAAGGAAAATTATTTAGCTTATGCAATTTTAAAATTTTATTTAGTTTAAAAACAAGCTCCTCAATAATACCTTTAAAACTTTATTAAGCTAGTCTCTATGAAATATTTCCAAATCCTTGTTAAATATAACATTAAATCAAATGAACTCATATAATCATCAAGTTTTTGCAATTAAATTGGACAAACAAATACTTTATAAGATAGGTTTTTTAGAAGTCAATATATGATTAAATATAAAAGACTAAAACAGTTTACTCAAGAAAATAGGAAAGAAATTGGTGCTTAGGCTAGAAATCTGAATTATTAAACAAATATAAATAGGCTTTAAAAATGAAAATACCAAAAATTTAAAAAAATTACAATTAATCCCAAGAATTCCTTCAAAACAAGTTAGTAGAAATATTAATAGACCTTAAATACTTTGAGACTACTTACTAGCAAATAAATCTATATAATTAATCTCATAGGATTAGAATACATAATTGCTTAGGGGTTAACTGGGATGGAATAGCATATTAATACTTTCTTGACAATGCAAGTTTACCTCAAACAACTTTAATTCCATAGTATCTCCTCCAAAGAGAACTGAACTTTACCAGGTGGGATATTAGATAATCTATTCTGCCGCTAACTATCCTTAGATCATGTGGACGGTTTGTAGTACTCGCATTATAACACCTCAAAAGCCATTAAAGCACCATTTATTATAAAGATCCTGTCATACACAGTGTTGTAATACACATCATAAATCTGATAAAAATTTTTAAGTTTAACAAAACAACAAACTGAAAGCCATTTCACAATATCTTCATTTTTTAAAGTAAAGATACATTTTCTAAAGTCAATTCATCAAAAATTTGACCAAAGTAAGATAGGGACACATCAACAGCATTGTCACACCACGATACTGCAAAAAGAAATTAGTGGTTTGCCCCATGAAAATACAGTATTGATAAAAAATAAATTATTCTTTATTTAGCTAAATAGGTCACATCTTTTTCACAGTGAGAAGAGGTACTTTGCCCTGTAATTGTTACCTATAAAACTATTATCCAAATTGACTACGTGAAGTACTCATATCCCTGGTCAGTTGTTACCTTTTCTTAGAAGACTCATATTCTTCACCCCTAGATCTTTAATCCCCTTCATATAAGTGATTTAGAAGTCAGATACACATGAAGTCAGCTCTGAAGTCTCCCCATTATATGCTTTCTAGCAGAAATAATGCCATTAGTGCCTAAGAAGCTTTAATGGAACCATAAATCTAATCAGAGCTCTAAGGGAATCTTCCCAATGAAGTCCTCAAATTTGTTCAAAAAGCAATATATTTTTGGCTATAATCTTATGTAATTTCCAATCATACAAGTATTGGTCAGTTTGCCTAAATCATTCAAAACATCCTCATAGTATCTAAAGACTTCAATCAATCTCCAGCTGCCTGATGATCTTCTTTTTTTTGGATACTGGGGACTGAACTCAGGGGCACTCGACCACTGAGCCACATCCCCAGCCCTATTTTGTGTTTTATGTAGAGACAGGGTCTCACTGAGTTGCTTAGCGCCTCGCCCTTGCTGAGGCTGGCTTTGAATTCATGATTCTCCTGTCTCCGCCTCCCAAAGTGCTGGGATTACAAGCATGAGCCACCATGCCCGGCTTGCCTGATGATCTTTATGGTGTTTCTCCAACCATGTCCTCAACATCCAGTGTAGTGTAGTCCCTTTGTTGTTACTGCCTTAAGTCCAGACTATCACTGTCACACACACCACCCCGACCATCCCACCTTGGTGAGGATCAAACCCAGAGCCTCACACCTGCCAGGCAAGTGCTCTACCACTGAGCCACATCCTCAGCCCTCAGCCATTAAGGGTTAAGAGAGTTTATCAGAATATAAACAGAAGATGACGCAGTCAACTGAAAGTGGTCTAAGAAAAAGTTTACAGAATGAAGACTATGGTTGCTAAAGCTCACTAACCAAGAGATTATAACATGGTCTGCCCTCGCTCTCACTTGCTGGGAAAAAAATGATCACACTCAGAACTCAGAAAATAGATCTATCAATCCAGTACATTGTGATATACTTTTACATATGTACACTTAGGGAAAAATTCAGACACAAACAGCACTATATCAAATTAGTGCAATGAGATAGCATAAAATAGGATGCATATATTTCCCCTATTACTAGTCATCACATTTTATGACTGCTCCAGTAATCTCTCACTAAATTCTAACTAATAAATCACAAGTGCTCTTCTATTGCATTTTCTGCTAACACATGCTTGGAACATGGCTAACCTTCAAATATTCATTGAATGAATATTTATAAATATTTGCTGTCAAATCATGAAGAGAAATATCTGTTCAAAAATTTATTTTGCATCTATTTTCACCTTTAACTATTTATCAACTCCAAATTGTGATTATTCAGAGGCTATCTTTAATCATATTATTACCATTCTTAGCCTGCACATAATGCATTGCTATATCTTTATCTTCTCATAATTTTATTTCTCCTCTCACAAGTGTAAACCATTCTTTACAGATAGATTCACCTCCTGATGTTGTCAATCTTCATCTTCATAGAATATGGAAAAGTAGCCTCAAATCTACTCTACCCCAGTAATTCGCAAGCCAATGAGCTGTACATCTTTAGAAATGTGACTTCTTAACTTTACGAACAAAGGGAGGACAAGCATCCATTTTTTCCTTAAGGAAACAGAGTAAACTACATAAAAATTGGTTTTCTCTCCCAGCTTGACCATTCTCCCTGAAACTTAATAATCTCTATGGACTAACAGCTACACTGTTCTCTCTTCTCAGTTCTCTTTGGGGACACCTACACAGTCCTATTTCTCATTATGCCCCAACAATAAATAACCCTTCAAATTCTGGCTAAAAGTATTCCCTTGTTGTCCCCCAAATATAACAGCTTTTATTTTATCCATATTTTCATTTATGTATGCATACCCATTCTCATCTTTCCAATGAAATCCTACATATCTTTCAGGGCCTTTCCCAATTCTTTTCCAGATTATAGTTTTCTTGACCATTCCAGTCTTTACTCTGACTTCTTTTCAAAACTAATATAAGATAGTACATAAATGAGTACAAATATTTGATTTTAATAAACAATTCTTAACTACTTAATGTGGAATATCTGCCTGAGATTTTTAGTTCCTCTTCAATGCCTACAATACTGCTGGGCACACAGTCTTAAAAATAAAACTTCACTGATTTAATGACCTTTTCATCTCCATAGTGGCTTCAACACCAAACATTAACAGAACTAAAGACAATCTTGTCTCAACCTCAAAGCTTAAAACATCAGGGCTCTGCACCTGTAAACTTTGGTTTGTAACTTAACGTCAATGAATATGAGTCTTTTTATTTGGCCCTCTTTTCTTTGCTGATCAAGTCATCAACAGATGAACCACTGTTTCCTGTTTATTGCAATAATAAACTATGTCTCCAACAAAAATTAGAGTTAAGCTAAAAGTCAAAATTTCCAAAAAGGTGGCATGTATTACTAGAGAGGAAGCTACTTAATTATCTGGAAAGCAGTATCACTTGCCTGATAAGCTGTAGAAAGTGGTAACAGGATAGGAATTTACCTGTATCAGTGGTTCCCCAACTATACTATGATATTAATATTAAGTAATATTAAACCCCTAAGTAGGGTGCTCAAGAAGCATTTATTAAGGGCTGGGGGTGTAGCTCAGTGGTGGAGCACTTGTTTAGCATGCAGTGAGGCCTTGGCTTAGTTTCTAACATCACAAAAAGAAAAAGAAAGACAGGAAGGAAGGAAGGAAGGAAAGGAGGAAGGGAGGGAGAAAGGGAGTGAAGAAGGGAAGGGAGGAGAGGAGAGGCTAAGAGGAAAAGCAGCAGAATTTTCCCAATCTAAATGTTAAAAGCTATGTTTTCTTCCACTGGTCATAGACTAGTTCAAAATAGTTTTCTTTGAAACTGAAATATGACCACACAGTTCAAAAGCGGAAGCCTTGGGATATTGGTGAATATTCTTAAATCACCCAGCCTCTTTAATAATAGCAAATACCTCATACTTCTAATAATCTCCAGTGCTTTGATGATATAGTATTTTATCAGGTGTTTTGTTTGTCTGTTGATGGTACTAGCGATTGAACCCAGGGTACATTACCACTAAGCTACATCCCCAACCCTTTTCATATTTCAAGGCAGGATCTCGCTAAGTTGCTAAGGCTGGACTCAGACTTCTGATCCTCTTGCCTCAGCCTCCTTAATAGCTGGGATTACAGGTGAATGCCACCATGCCTGGTTTTATCAGGTTTGTTAATCAGAAACAAAGACTTTCCTTATTATCTGTAAGTCTGCCCTTCTGCTTATAGGAATATGGGTCCCAGCTCATGATCCTCATGAATCAATCTAGGATAAGGAGCAAGTGCATCCAACAGTAATTCCCAACCAGGGGTGATTCTGCCCTCAGAGAACATTTGGAAATGTCTGGAAACATTCTGTTACAATTGCAAGGTGGTGGTGTTGGAGTGCTACTGGCAAGAGGGTACTACATCCTACACCATAGGGAAACTCCCTCCATACCACAAATATCCAACTCAAAATGTCAAAATGCCAAAGTAGAAAGACACTGGCTTACACCATATATTCTAGTGCAATGTATGCCTTGTGGCCATCAGAAGGCATTATATTATAGAGAAAAAGAAAAATATATCTCAAAAACAATTTAAAGAAATTTTTTATAACGAGTTGTTTTCTAAATGAACTATAACCCTCAACATGCAAAAAAAGTGATAGTTTTCCACAAGCCATCTCTAAAGTATAAGATAAAATGTGTCATACCAAAATATCAATCTGAAACAGTGGTTTCATTCCCCATTTTAGGAATAAGTTAAGATTTAGAAAGAACAAACCGTGTCACAATCTGTACGTAAATAAACTGAATTGTCTCCCCAAATTCCTACATGGAAGCCCTAAACCCCCATGTGATGTGGAAATAGGGCCTTAAGGAAGTAATTAAGGCTACATGAGGTAAGAGTAAGGCTCTAATCCAGTAAGGGTGCTATCCACTTAAGGAGACTAAACACCAGAGACTGATCTCTTGCATGAACAGAGAAAAAGTCATGTGAAGACACAGTGAAGGCAACTGCCTGTGACTTCAGAAGACTCACCAGACACTGAATTTTCTGATACTTTTTCTTGACTCCAAAACTGAGGAAATAAATTGTTTTGTTTAAGCCACCCTGAAATTTTGTCAAGGTCTGGCTATAGCTGGCTATAAAGCCAACTAATAAATACATAGAAATTTCATTTCAAATGGCCTGGGGTATAGTCTAGCACCGAAAATTTTCAACAGAATCAAGTGTTAGTGTTAAGAAAACTAGTCTAAAATAATAGTGTATTTCTAAATATGATAAAAGAATATGCTTTAAGAAGAGTTTAAAGATAAAAACTAGAAAGATACACAGGTTGCGATTGCTGCAATAGTTTCCTCCCACTATCTTTGAAGATCCAGGTCAAATTGGACATTTTATCCATTTCTCAATTCTGTTTAACAAGATACAAATTAAGTCAAAAGATACATAAAAGAATGAATACACACTGATGGAGCTAATGAGATCTATTATTTTTTATATGAATAAATGGAGCTTCAAGAAAAAAGTTTTTAATTCACTTTTTTTTTTGTCGATTGACTTTTTCTTTTTTTGTACTGGGGACAGAACACAGGGGCACATTACCATTGAGCTATATCCCAGTCCTTTATATATTTTTTAAAAATTTTGACCAAGTTGTTTAGTGCCTCACTAAATTGCTGAGGCTGGCTTCAAACTTGTGACATTCCTGCCCTGCCTCAGTCTCCCAAACTGCTGGGATTACAGGTGGGCACCACCATGCCCAACCCATCAACTTTGAGACCAGATTTACATGCATAACAGGAATCACATTATAAAAAGCACCTTCTAAAATTATAAAGATTTAAGAAAATTTATTCTCTGGAAACACGTGCATACCTTTGCACACAAACGTCAAATGAAAATGAAATCTAAAAACCGTCATACCTGGTAAAGTCTGGTGGAACAGGAGTGGTAACAAAGGATGCCATGGGTTTTCGATGAACTTGCTGAAACATCATTAGGATCTCAGAGCTCTTAGATATTAACTCACTCTTACTACAAGACCGCAACTGTGTGAGGAAAAGAATTATCTGAACCAACAAAATTACTATTCAATGGCACCCCAAAATTTTTAGTAAAGAAGGAAACTAGAAATTAATCTAGTTATATACCCTCCCAAAAAAAAGACAGAAAAAGAAAAGTACAGAAAAAGAAAAATAAAACAATTCAAAGTGGGTTTGAGAATTTAGTCTTCAAAGGACCTAAGTTTATTTTCATTCTAACGTAAAGTAGTTGAATCAAGATTTGAATCCATTTTTCTCCCCTCATATTTTAAGATAAGTCAAATATATTTACTATATTTCCATACTAGTACAGTGAAGCTATTATGTGTATTAACAAACAAATTCTGTGGGTGGAAAGCCTATACAAAGCACATATTTTTTCAAAGGCACTGGAAGAATAGAAATGTTAAGATGTAAACACACACACACACACACCCCTATACACCCCTTAACCTACATCAACTCCAAAAAAGTACTACTATATTTCAAAGGTAAAAAGTGAGGAATCTGGGGCTGGGGTTGTGGCTCTGCGTTAGAGCACTTGCCTAGCATGTGTGAGATACTGGGTTGATTCTCAGCACTGCATATAAATAAAAATAAAGGTCCATCAACAACTAGAAAGTATCTATATTAAAAATAATTCTAAAATATAAAACAAAGTGAGAGGGGCTGGGATTGTGGCTCAGTTGTAGAGTGCCTTCCTTGCATGTGTGAGGCACTGGGTTCAATCCTCAGCACCACATACAAATAAATAAATAAAATAAAGATATTCTGTCCATCTACAGCTAAAAAAAATTTTAAAAATTTTAAAAAAGCGAGAAACCTAACTTTATTAAAAATAAGCATGGTAGTTAAAAGACCACTGATTTTTGTATTCAACAAGAATCTGAAGTTCTAATTCTGCCAATGAGTACTTACATGACTAAGTCTACTTACATATAAAGTTGAAATAATATCTACCACTGCTTGTTTTCTTCAGTTTATTATAAGGATCAGAAAGTTGTACATGAAAACAGCTTCATAACCTATTATGGAATGAATTGTCTCTCTCCCAGTCTCCTCAAATTAATATGGTACAGGTACAACAGCCTCCAGAACTATGAGAAAATAAATTTCTGTTGTTCAAGCCTCCCATGCAGGCAGTGTTATTTTACTATCCAGGCCCAGCAAACTAATACACTATCAGATGCCATATGAATGATATTCATATATGGTCTGGGTATCAAATGTCCTGCCAAAATCCATAACTAAGAGCTTGGTCATCAGCCTGTGAAAATATTAGAAGAAACCTTTAAGAGCTGGTGTATAGTGTAAGGAAGTTAGGTCACTGGGGGTATGCCCATGAAGGGGTGTAATGGGACCCTATCCCCTTTCTCTCCCTCTTCCTTCCCAGTTTTACTTTCACCACAATGCCTTGTTACAGGCCCCAAAACATGGCCACATGACCTTGGACTGAAACTACTGTTACACCAAAATAAATTTCCTCCTTTAGCAACAGAAAGCTAACAAAACACACTACAATTGGACTTCCAACTTTTAAGTGTCTTTTTTTTTTTTTTTTTTAATTTTTTCTAGTTGTAGATGGACACAATGTCTTTATTTTATTGCTTTTGTATGTGGTGCTGAGGATCGAACCCAGGGCCTCACACATGCGAGGCAAGCGCTCCACCGCTGAGCTACAATCCCAGCCCCCCAACTTTTAAGTTTCTTATAGCTCATAAATAATAATACCATACCATATGATATATTTGTAGATTTATAGCCTTGGTTATTTTTCAAATTTTAGTTGTAGACAGACACAATACCTTTATTTTGTTTAGTTTCTTTATGTGGTGCTAGGGAACGATCCCAGTGCCTCATGAATGCTAGGCAAGCGCTCTACTACTGAGCCACAACCCTAGCCATGTATAGCCTTGGTTTTACCAAGAGTAATGATATATTATTAAACTACTGGATCAACCAACAACATACTAGCAAAAGAAAAAGGATAGAAAAAATAAGCAGATGCATATTCTGTCATTCACATTATTATGTATAGCATTGACCATGTCATTGATGTTTTCTGAATAATTTACTTTAAACAAGTTAATGTACGCTGAATGTTAGCTGTTTTTTAAGGGCTAAACTAAGGGCTCGGTCATCAGCCCTTTAAGGTATGTTATTTTAGGGTTTTTTTATTTACTTTTTAATTTAGTTTTCTTTGTTGTTGTTGTTTTTTTTTTTGTTTTTTGGTATCAGGGATTGAACTCAGGGTATTCGACCACTGAGCCACATCCCCAGCCTTATTTTGTGTTTTATGTAGAGACAGGGTCTCACTGAGTTGCTTAGCTCCTCGCCCTTGCTGAGGCTGGCTTTGAACTCGCAATTCTCCCATGTCAACCTCCCAAAGTGCTGGGATTACAGGTGTGCGCCACCACACTCAGCTTAAAGTTTCTTTTTTTTTTCCCTTAATATTTTTTCAGTTGTAGGCAGACACAATATCTGTATTATTTATTTATTTTTATGTGGTGCCTAGGTGTGAGCTCTACTGCTGAGCCACAACCCCAGCTCTAAAAAGTTTTAATTTATATTTTTCACTAAATATTTATTGAATGCTTATTATTTGTATCCTCCTTTGATGCCACTTATTCCTAAGCAACTTGCTCCTTCAACTGAAGTTTATTATCATGTATTTCTACAACTACTGTGTGTGTGTATATATATATACACTTAAACAATATTCTGAATGTTTCCCAACTTTACATAAATATCCACTGTATCACCATGTACCTTATATTTTTCACTTAATATTGTTTGAGACTGAATTATAGTGACATTTATCAACTTTACTTATTTTAGGAGTTCTAAAGAATACCTTTGTATGAATAAAACAAAAATCCTTTATCCACATTTATATTGTTTCCCAGCCTTCACTACTAACTCTGCAGTGAAGACATTTGTACAAAGCTCCTAGACAATTTGTATTTGTCTAGGACTAGAATTACTGGTTGAAACATATCAACAAATTCAGCAAATATTAACAACTTGTCCTCTAAAGTGGTCCAACAGATTTATACATCTCTCAATGGTGAGTAAGTTCCCTTTGGGACATCTTTATCACCATTTATTCTTTTATTTATAAATTTTTATAAATCTGATGGTTGTCAGATAGCATTTTGCTATGATTTTACCAAATATTTCCTACTTTATCAATGAAATTAATTTGCCATGCAGCATCCACTTCTGTATATTAATCCATATCCTTACTCAGTTTTTCTGTAACATTATTTTAGCTGTGTATTATGGTATTGTTTTGTTTTTTTGCAGTGCTGAAGTTTGAACCCATGGCCTCACAGCAATTGCTCTACTGCTGAGCTACATCCATACCCCAGAGTTGTATTTCTTTTTAAATCCTGGATATCAGTTTAGTTCCAGGAATGACAAATAACTTTTCACAATTTTTGGTTTATCAACCTATTTTTTAAAGATTATTTTGTTGAAAGTAAGTTTTAATTTTAACATAGCCAAGTCTTTTTCCTCATATTTTATGCCTATTATGACTCAATAAGTCCTTCCTTTCCCCATATCAGATGTTCTCCTCTTAAAAAAAAGAAAAAGAAAAATCAAATTTTACTCTTCATATTTAGGTCTTTAATCCACCTGGTACTGATTTTTCTCAGAGTTAAGATGAATATCTAATTTTATTTGCCCAATATATAACTGTCAAATATTTGTTGAAAAGAGAACATCCTTCCATGTCTTTGTCATACATCTTGTTTTTTGGGGTTTTTTGTTTGTTTGTTTGTTTTGGTATTAGGGTTTGAATCAAGGGTACTTTACCACTGAACTACATTCCCCAGTCCTTTTTATTTTGAGACAGGGTCATGCTAAGTTGAGGCTTTCCTAGAACTTGCAATCGTCCCATCTTAGCCTTCCAAATTATTGGGATCACAGGCATTGTACCCGGTTAGAAAAACAGAATATTAAGCACACTTTTATGTTACATGCCATTAAGAAAACGTTTGATTATGACACATATACCCTTTCACAAATAAAAACTGTACACACACACACAAAAAAAAATCTGGATTTGATGTTTTTTGGAAGAGACTTATCAATTTACTTAATGTTTATTGGTTTAAATTATATTAAGTCACTTTCGGTAATTACAATTTTCGGTAATTATGATTTTCTAGAAAATTATCCTCTTCTTGTGGAGTCAATTTAAACGAAGTACCTCATAATGTACAAAGCACACAGAACAGAGCCTGGTATAGAGTAAATACTTTATAACTACTTAAAGAGAATTTCATTCTTCAAATTTCTTCTAACATTGCAATTTTATCCCAGTTTTTCCTCCTACTATACTGCTAGATGATTTATTTTTCTTCATTAAACTTTCATTTAACTCATTTTTCCCCAAGATTCATTATGTTTTTCCTCTTAACAACTTTGTGGGATTTTGTGTAAATTTCACCTATCTTCATGATTTCTTCCCACTTCATGCTTTTATATTCTTATTGTTTTTCAGGATTCTTTACTTGAAAACAACTCATTGATTTATAATTTATTAAAATAACTTAGCCAGGTGTGGTGGTGCACACTTTTAATCCTAGCAACTCAAGAGGCTGAGGCTGGAGGAGCGTGAGTTCAAAGCCAGTCTCAGCAATGGCGAGGCGCTAAGCAATTCAGTGAGACCCTGTCTCTACATAAAAAATAGGGCTGAAGATGTGGCTCGGGGTCAAGTGTGCCCAAGTTCAATCCCCAATACCCAAAAATAAGTAAATAACAGTCATTCCCACTTAATTTCCTTC
Organism: Geosciurus inauris; assembly: GCA_004024805.1. Lineage (NCBI taxonomy): Eukaryota > Metazoa > Chordata > Mammalia > Rodentia > Sciuridae > Geosciurus > Geosciurus inauris. The sequence continues at coordinate 60,143 of PVHX01009604.1, read as the reverse complement.
TACATATTCCTTAGTTATGGCTGGTATTTTAATAATTTATAATTTCAACAGTGATAACATTTTAAAAAATATTTTAGATTTTAAAGTGTTGTGTCTATTCTAATTATATTGTAGTTTTAGAAAATGCTCTTCATATTAATTTCTGAAAACTCCTCACATTTGTATGTACCTTAGTACATGATCAGTTGGTGAATTTGTTTGACGTGGGCTTGAAAAGCATATATATTCTTGGGATAAAAATATGGCTCAATGGTAGAGTCCTCGTCTAGCACGAGTGACACCCTGGGTTCAATTTCCAGCACCAACCCAAAAATATACATATACATGTACTTTTTTCATTTTAGGATTCAGTATTCCATATGTATATTTTAGATTATGCTTCTTAGTTTTCTCTTTTAAATACTAGTTGAGGGGCTGGAGGTACAGCTCGGTGGTAGAGTGTATGCTTAGTGAGATCTGGGTTTGATCCCCAGCACCACAAAATTAGTTAAATAAGTAAAATTTAAATAAAATAAGTATTAGTTGGAGCTACCAGTTTATATTTTAAATCACTCACTATGATAGTGATTTTACCAAAATTTTATATCAGGATCTGCTTTATATGTTATAAGAATACAAAATAATAGTAGGGTACAGTGGCACATGCCAATTGTCTCAACAACTTGGGAGGCTGAGGCCGGAGGATCACAAGTTTGGGATCAACCTGAGCAGTTCACCTTGACTCCCTCTCAACATGAAAAGCGCTGGTGTGCAGTTCAGTGGTAAAGTACTTGCTTAGCATGGGGTTCAATCCCCAGTATATGTGTGTGTACATATCACACACATGCAAATTAATACTGTCCTCTTTTTTTGTACTGGTGATTGAACCCAGGGGATCTAAAGCACTGAGCCACGTTCCAAATCCTTTTTATTTTTAATTTTGAAACATGGTCTCAATAAGCTGATGAGGCTGGCTTTGAATCTGCAATCCTCTTGCTTCAGCTTCTCACTTTGCTGGGATTATAAACATGTGCCACCACATGCCAAGCTATTATTCCATTTTCTTAAACTGTTTCCCTCCTAACAGGTAGTGATCCTTTTATCCCAACCAGTATTTTCAAGATTTTTCCTCTTGTTAAGTAGTTCATCATGGGGTTTTTTAAAAGCTCGACTTCTTTATTTACTGATATCAGTGTCATCCACTGATGAAAAACTCAGAGCAATCAAAAACAAAAAACAGCGGGGCACGGTGGCACAAGCCTGTAATCCCAGCACTTAGGGAGGCTGAGACAGGAGAATCGCGGGTTCAAAGCCAGCCTCAACAATGGCAAGGTGCTAAGCAACTCAGTGAGACCCTGTCTCTACATAAAACACAAAATAGGGATGGGGATGTGGCTCAGTGGTCGAGTGCCCCTGAGTTCAATCCCCAGTACCAAAAACAAAAACAAACAAACAAACAAAAACCAGTTGGAGTTGGGGCTATGGCTCAGTAGTGGAGTGCTTGCCTAGCACATGTGAGGCACTGAATTTGATCCTCAGCACCACATAAAAATAAAATGAAGGCATGCTATCCATCTACAACTACATAAAAATAAACTTTAAAAAAAAAAAACAGGAAAAGATTAAACACATAAGATAGGGGCTGGGGTTGTAGCTCAGTGGTAAAGCACTTGCCTAGCAATGGTTTCAATTCTCAGCATATAAATAAAGGATGTACCATATTCTGGGAATAAAACACTAAACAGCATATAAATAAAGGTCAATTAACAACTTAAATAAACATATATAGGGGCTGGAGTTGTGGCTCAGTGGTAGAGCGCTTGCCTCGCATGCGTGGGGCACTGGGTTCGATCCTCAGCACCACATATAAATAAATAAAGATATTGTGTCCATCTACAGCTAAAAACATATTTTTAAAAAAATTAAAAATAAACATATATATATATATATATAAACTTAAAATAGGAAAAACAGAAAACTAGTAGCAAGAAAAGACTAAAATGTCACCAGATCAATAAGCACACTAAATGTAAATGTCATAAACATCGCAATCAATCAAAAATTAAAGATTGTCAGATTGGATTTAAAACAAAACACAGACCTAAGTATATGCTACCTACACAACATGCACTTTAAACATTTACACACAAGCAGACCTAAGTAAAAAGAGAGATTTAAGAGATAGTTAAAAGAAAGCTGAATTCGTTTTTTGATTCCAAACAGATTTCAGAGCAAGCAATATTTCCAAAAATAATAAAGGTCATTTGACAATAATGGGGCAGAATAATTCCAGATAGTTATTAATCAAAACCTAATAAAGCTATCAAAGTAGAAAAATCAAGTTACAGTCTGAGATTTTAATATCCCCTCCCAATATTTAATAACACAAATACAAGTTGAATATTCATTAGCCAAAATGCTTGGGTCAAGAAGTATCTCAGAATTCAGACTTTTTTTCATATACTGAAATATCTGCATAAACATAATGAACTACCTTATAAATAGGACCCAAGTCTAAATACAAAATTCACCTTTCATAAGCACCTTATTCTCATAGCCCAGAAGTAATTTTGTACACTATTTTTAGTGCCCACATTTTGACTGCAATTTGTCACATGAGGTTGAGTGTGGAATTTCCCATAAGGTAGCATCATATTTGAACTGAAAAAGTATCAGATTTTGAAACATTTTAGAATTTGTATTTTCAGATTAGGGATGTTCAACCTGTACATAGAAAGTCTGAAAGAATATAGCAGTATTGATCATTAATCAACTTGACCTCATTACCGCCTATAAAACATTTCACCCCAGAACAGTATATACACATTGTTTTCAACTGTGCATACATTTTCTAGGATGCACCAGATTCTGTGAATAAAACACTAAAATTCAATAGATTTGTTATAACAATAAAATTAAATTAGAAATCAATTACAGAATATTTTTTAAATCCCCAAATATTTGGAAACTAAACAAACTTCTAAAGAGCCAATAGATCAAAGAATTCACAGGAATATAAGAAAGCATTTTGAATCAAAAGGTCTTAAATCAGTAAACTCAGCTTCCATATTAAGATATTAGAAAAAAGAGGAGTACGCTGGCACACGCCTGTAATCCCAGCTGCTCAGGAGGCTGAGACAGGAGGATCATGAGTTCAAAGGCAGCCTCAGCAAAAGTGAGGAGCTAAACAACTCAGTGAGACTCTGTCTCTAAATAAAA
>PVHX01009604.1:23481-56845 GCA_004024805.1 Geosciurus inauris | reverse complement strand
AAATTAAGAAACAGGTGACATCATTGAGGAGCCTAAAAATGCTAAAAAGATAACAAGAAATTATTCTAAACTTTATACCAATAAATTCAAATGAAATAGAATAGTTCCTTAAATGTCACACAAACTACCAAAGCTCACTCAAGAGAAAATAGTAAACGTGAACTTACTGCCCTATAACTATTCAAAAAATTAAATTTGAAGACAGGCATGGTGGTGAATGATTACAACGCCAGGTAGTCAGGAGGATGGGGCAGTTAAGTTTGAGTTTAAAGCCAGTCTTGGCCAATTAGCAAGACCTCATCTCAAACACAAAAAAGGTAGAGTTCTAGTATAAAAATAAATCAATGGACCAGAATAGAGTACAAATATATGTAAGCAAATAATTTTTAAAATAATGTTAACAATTCAACGGAGAAAGAAGTCTTTTGAACAAATAGTGCTAAAAATAACTAGACAGCCAAATAGTAACAAAAAATCCCACCTTTAATTCATACCTCACCAACAAAACACTCAAAAAGCACCATAAACCTAAATATAAAACCTGAAATAACAAATTTTCCAAGAGAAAACCTTTGTGGCTCTGAACCAAAGATTTCCTAAAAATGACACCAAAAGCAGTAATTGATAAATTAGACTTCATCAAAATATAAAATTTCAGGGCTGGAGTTCTAGCTCAGTGGTAGAGCACTTGCCTAACACATGTAAGGCAATGGGTTTGATCCTCGGCACCACAAAAAAATAAATGACTACAATGAAGGTACTGTGTCCATCTACAATGAAAAAAAAAGTACAATTTCAGCTTTTTACAAGACATGCTTAAGGAATAAAAAACAAGACTTGAAAATCTTTGCAAAGCATTTATCTGATACGGGATATATATATATGAAGAATTCTGAAAACTAAAAAACAACAACAACAAAACAAAAAACCCTAAGACATTAAAATGATGGACAAACGATTTGAACAGACAACTAAACAAAAAAAGATACATGGATAGCAAGTAAGTTCAAGAAGGGTGCTTATCATCATTTAGTCATGAGGCAAATAAAACCACAAAATTAAACAAATGAAACCACAACTAGACACTCCCAAGACAATAGTTAAAAGAATAAACTATATCATGTGTTGGCAGTATTGTGGAGAAATTGGTACTCTCGTATAATATTGTTGGAAATATAAAATGGTACAATTCAGAAAACTGTTGGCAGATATTTTAAAAATTAATGATTTATCTACCATTTGACAGAGCCATTCCACCATAAGTGCACCCATAAGGAAAAAAATACACTTTCATATAAAGATCTGGACATGTATGTTCATAGAAGCTTTGTCTGTTATAGCCAAAAATGGATTTTGGGGTTGATGGTCAAGTCAAATGGACCATTAGGAATTAAATGGAAAAACAAACATACAATACTACACAGCAGTAAAATAATTGATGCACACAGCAATATGAACCTTAAAATAATTTTGCTGTATAAAGAAAATTACACATAAAATGAGTACATAAAGTATAATTTCATTTATATAACTCAAGAATATGCAAATTTATCTACAACAAAAAAATACTTAAATAGAGAGAGAAACATGATCAAAGACAATGTAAGCCTCTTCAACAAATGGTGCTAGGAAAACTGGAAATTCACATGTAATAAAATGAAATTAAATCCCTATCTCTCACCCTGCACAAAACTCAACTCTAAGTGTATCAAGGACCCAGGCATTATATTAGAGAACCTGTGTCTAACAAGAAAAATCAAACTCCTCAACTTCTTGCTTCTGAAAGCGCAAGAAGTAATATTAAGAACCAATAAATGGGCCGGGTGCAGTGGCACACACCTGTAATCCCAGTGGCTTGGGAGGCTGAGACAGGAGAATCACGAGTTCAAAGCCAGCCTCAGCAATGGTGAGACGCTTAGCAACTCAATGAGACCCTGTCTCTACATAAAACACAAAATAGGGCTGGGGATGTGGCTCAGTGGTCGAGGGCTCCTGAATTCAATCCCCACTACCAAAAAAAAAAAAAAAAAAAAAATCAATAAACGGGAGTTATCAAACTAAAGAGCTTCTTCAGAGCAAAAAACAATCCAGAATGTGAAGAGACAGCCTAGAGAACTGGAAGAAAATCTTTGCCACCTGCACCCTCAGAGCATTAATCTTCAGGATATATTAAAAAAAACCTTAAAAACCAACAACAAAAACAAATAACCCAATAAATAGGCAAAGGAACTGAACAAGGCACTTTACAGAAGGGATACAAGTGGTTAACAAATATATGAAAAAATGTTCAGCATCTCTAGCAATTAGAGAAATGAAAATTTAAGACTACACTGAGATTTTCATCTCACTCCAGTCAAAACTGCAAGTATCAAGAATATAAGTAAGAATAAGTGTTGGTGAGGATGTGGGGAAATAGGTACACTCATACACTGCTGGTGAAACTGGAAATTGGTGCAACCAGTCTGAAAAGCAGTATAGAGATTCTTCAGAAAACTCAGAATGGAACCACCATTTGACCCAGTTATCCCACTCCTCGGCCTATACTGAAAGGACTTCAAATCAGCATACTATAGTGACATGGCCACATCCATGCTCACAGCAGCTCTATTCACAATAGCTAAGCTATGGAACCAACACAGGTGCCCTTCAACAGATGAACAGATGAAGAAAATATGGTACATATACACAATGGAATATTACTCAGTAATAAAGAATGAAATCATGGCATTTCCCAGTAAGAGGATGGAACTGGTGGCAATCATGCTAAGTGAAATAAGCAATCCCAAAAAACCAAAGGCTAAATATGCTGACTCACAGTGGAGGGGGGGGTCATTGGCTTGGATAGGGAGGAATAAAGGGAAAAGACAGTAGAATGAATCAGATATAACTTTCTCTCCCTAAAAAAAAGAAACTTTTAAGAAATATAGACATCCAGGCATGGTGGCGCACACCTGTAATCCCAGAGACTCAAGAGGCTGAAGAAGGAGGATCGAAAGTTCAAAGCCAGCCTCAGCAAGGCCCTAAGCAACTTAGGGAGACCCCAACTCAAAACAAAAAAGGGCTAGGGAATGGTACTCTCCCCCAAAAAAATGATGGGCAAAAATGGATAAAGACTAAAATAGTAAATATACATTTAATATATCATTACCTGGTGCTCCACCTCCTGAAGGAGGGACTCCAACAACTCTGTTTCTTGGGTTAGAGATGTCTTCTGACCTGTTTAAATATAGGAAAACATCAATACTAAAACTCATTAGTGGTTTAAGAAGAAAATTAACTTCCAATAAGCATACCTGATAAAAACAAATCCACTTCAAGAACAGAAAAATTCTCATTATAGCTACCCTAAAGATTTTTCTAAGCCAGGTGCAGTGCTCATACCTGTAATACCATCACTTTGGGAGGCTGAGACAAGAGAATTGCGAGTTCAAAGCCAGCCTCAGCAATGGGAAGGCACGAAGCAACTCAGTGAGACCCCATCTCTAAATAAAACACAAAACAGGGCTGGGGATGTGGCTCAGTGATCAAATACCCCTGAGTTCAATCCCTGGTACAAAAAACATTTTCCTAGAGTTTGAAGGATTGAAATTAACATTATAGTAGCTTAAAATTAGAGCCACTCTTAAGCATTTTTAGAGGAAATTCAATTTAGGGGTATCCAATTCATCTAATATATAATAAAAGCCTGAAATGGATGGAATTGGAGAACATTATGCTAAGTTAAGTAAGCCAATCCCAAAAAACCAAATGCCGAATGTTCTCTCTGATGAGTGGATGATGATACATAAGGGGGGTGGGAATGGGGAACACAGGAGAAATGGAGGAACTCTGGATGCGGCAGGGGGGAGGGGGTAGGAAGGAAAGGGGAATGGGCATAGCAATGATGGCTGATTGAGATGGTCATCACTACCCTTGGTGCATGTATGAAGACACAAATGGTGTGACTCTATCTGGTTTGCAACCAGAGAAATGGAAAAATTGAGCTCTACGTATGTACTATGACTTGAAATGCATTTAAATAAAATAATTAAATTAAAAAAATAAAAAAAATAAAAGCCTGGGATTCAACCTCCAACATTGAAAAAGGAAGTACAATGACAATATACTTTAAAATAAAAAAATTAATTTTTCTAGGGATTTTTTAATTTTTAAATGATTTTTAAAAATCATTTAAAAAATCTTTTGTGGTACTAGAGATTGAACCCAGAGCCTAACACATGCTAGGAAAGCACTGTACACCTGAGCTATGTCCCCAGCCCTTTTTGTTTATTACCTGACAGGGTATCACCAAGTTGCCAGGCTGGCCCCAACCTTGGGATCCTCCTGTCTCAGTCTCCCAAATAGCTGGTATCATAGGATAACTGGCTGTTTTTCTAGATCTGTATGTTCCTTTCAGAAGAAATAGTAATAGAAATTGCATCTGGTCAATTATTCTAAAACAATTTCAACCCAAAGCTTAATGGCTTATGCAGGCCAGATATTTGGGTTAAATGCTGGTAAAAGGTCTCTCCTGTAAGCATAGAAAAACCTGCATAAAAGAATGTGCAAAGGGGGGCTGGGATTGTAGCTCAGTGGTAGAGCGCTTGCCTCGCATGCGTGAGGCCCTGGGTTCGATCCTGAGCACCACATACAAAGCAATAAAATAAAGACATTGTGTCCATCTACAACTAAAAAAATATTTAAAAAAAAAAAAAAAAAAAAAAAAAAGAATGTGCAAAGGGTATATAAAGTCTCAAGAAGCTGAAGACAAAATGATAAAATAGTTATTACAGAAATTTATTATATAAAAGAAATTGTTTTCTATGTTTTTAAAGCAAAAAGAAGATAAGCATAAGTGTCAACTCTGATCATTTTCTTTTTTACATTTTTATTTTTGTGTGTGTGTGTGTGTGTGTCCTGGGAATTGAACTGAGAGGTACTCCATCTCTGAGCTGCATTCCTAATCCTTTTAAGGTTTTTATTTTAAGACATTCCTACATTGTTAAAGCTGGCCTCAAACTTGTGATCCTCCTGCCTTAGCCATTAGAGTCAGTGGTATTACAGGTATGTACCATCACGCCCAGCTTACTTTATTTACTTACTTTTGGTGCATTCAGATTTGGGGGAGGGGGGTACCGGGGACTGAACTCCTGTCTCAGCCTCCCAATGTGCTGGGATTACAGGTGTGCGCCACAGTGCCCACCTAAACCATTTTTTTAAACAAAGTCTAAAGAACTGAAAACATATTCCATAAGATTAGCAGAGGTTTTATCAATTTGGAGTAGTGTTATTTTTCATTTGTTTGTTTGTTTTCTTTTTGGTTGTAGATGGAAATAATACCTTTATTTTATTTATTTATTTTTATGTTATGCTGAGGATTGAACCCAGTGCCTCAGACAAGCTAGGCAAACACTCTACCACTGAGCCACAATCACAGCCCCATGGAGTAGTGTTATTTGATGAAAGGAGGCAATCCGTAGACCTTTCACTTTTTATTTTCTGAAACCAAAATCATAAGTTTTTTATTTGCGGTACTGGGAATTGAACCCAGGGGCATTCTACCACTGAGCAACATCTTAAACTCCCCCGCCCCTTTTTTGGTAATTAGTTATAAAAACTATCTTAGAAATTTCAAATTGCAATAACTTCTCATAATGAAAAATGATTTGAAAACCACAAAAATAGGGCCATTAAATTATTTGAAAAGGAAATTATTTCACTAAGTGAACTACACAGTTGCTAAAATTAAGCCAGGTAAGGTATAGACACCTGTAATTCCACCAATTGGGAGAAAGCTGAAGTAGATTTTTAAGTTTAAGGTCAGCCTCGGCAACACAGTGAGACCTTCTCTCAAAATAAATAAATAAAGATAGCTGTATTAATGATTTATTTAAGTTAACTCAATTAAACAAAACAAGCAATAAGGCAAACTCATTCAACAAAAGCAAGGCCAAAATACATGCACTTAGCTACAATTTAAAATCACATTGCCGGGCGTGGTGGTGCACACCTGTAATCCCAGCACTTTGTGAGGCTGAGAAAGGAGTTCAATCCCTGGTACCAAAAAAAAAAAAAATTCTTTGTTCATACCTTACTAAAGTATATGTATTTCATGTTAGACTATGATGAAAAATGCAAAGCTGATTTTGCATCCGTAAAATGTTAGATGGGACTAAAATTACAGGTTAAGCTCAAAGACAATAAACCAAACCAAGCTAAACAAACTTGGGCATTTTTTTCCCTAAACTTTATGTTTAAACTGTTGTGTTCAATCCTAGGCTCCATAACCAAAGTAGGAGACAATATTTGAGAAACAAAAAGGGTGAGCAATAAATATAATTAAATGTGAATTAGAAGTAAAATGAGACTTACTAGAATTAAAAAACAAATCTCTAATAAAAAGCTGAGGAGGGGCTGGGGTTGTGGCGCAGTGGTAGCGTGCTCGCCTAGCACGCGGGAGGCACTGGGTTCGATCCTCAGCACCACATAAAAATAAAATAAAGATATTCTGTCCACCTATAACTAAAAAATAAATATTTTTTTAAAAAAAAAGCTGAGGACTACTCTGATAGTCATAAATGTCAGTTCTTCATCTTCAATGAAGATAGGATAAAAGGACACAGAAATTTTTATTGGACTAAGGGAAAAAAAAACTAACAATGAGGTCCATTAGCTAGGCTATTAAGACTCATACCCAAATATCTATGAAAACTTTTCTCTCCACCAATTTCTAAATACAAGTCAGACATCTGTCCAGGATCTAACATGGAACTGCCTATAATCTCAAGATTCCTTTCTAGATTGTAACAACTCACCAATTTATTCTTTAAAGACTGAACCTCTAGGAGGCTCAAGGTACCATGTACTCTAGCAGCACAGAAAAACACTCACTCCCAAAAACAAACAAACAAAAAACACCTAACAAAAACTCACACTCTCCCAGCACTTAGGGAGGCTGAGACAGGAGAATCGCGAGCTCAAAGCCAGCTTCAGCAATGGTGAGGCACTAAGCAACTCAATGAGACCCTGTCTCTACATAAAACACAAAATAGGGCTGGGGAGGTGGCTCAGTGGTCGAGTGTCCCTGAGTTCAATCTCCAGTACCAAAAAAAAAAACAAAAAAACTCACACTCACCCATTAATGTTATAAGCTTATTTTTCAGCTGAGTGTCTAATCGAGCAATCATCATCTCCACTGCATTCCTAATTTCCCGAACACGCTCATCTTTTGCATTTCTTACAGCTTCTACATTTCTTTCCTAGAAAATAAACAAGTAAAATAATTTTAATTGGAGAACTTAAAATCAAGCAAAGAGATCTCGACGTAATCACTGAAATTACTCTTAAAAATCAGTTGACTAGGGCTGGGGCTGTAGCTCACTGGTAGAGCACTGAGTGTGAGGCACTGGGTTCCATCCTTAGCACTACATTAAAAAAATAAAATAAAAAATACAGGTTAAATTCTTTAAAAAAAAAAAAAGTTGACTACCTCTTTAAAACTTACAAGAATTATAACATTGCTCTTACATTGCTAGTATAAATTCTGTATCTTCAACTAATTCTTAAAAATAAAACATGATAATTTAACAGAAACATCAATAAAAATACACGGTAATTACAAAAAACTGGTTTAGGTAACATACACAAGAAGCTCCTATCAAATCTCTCATAGGAAACTTTTTCAAAAATAAAAAAGATAGTAGTTCACATCTTTAAATTCCCTAAAACAAAACAAATTTTAAGTTCTCTATTCATGTAAGTTATTTTGGTTTTGTTTTCAGAACTACATACAAAAATACGCTTATTTCCAAGCTTGCAGAGTAACATGTAATAGATTTCAAAATGGCATATCACAGGAAAAAAAATCAATATTTCCTGTATTTGCTAATGTTTTATAAATATAAGGATCAAGAGCTTAAACAAAATACCCTCCTAACATTAACAAGAGAATACTGAAAGGTGATGGGATGAAGGCCAAATAGAAACCATACAACTTGCTTATATTTCAAAATTACTATGTAGTTTACATACAATTCAACAATACTATTTTCTATATAAAGAATATTAAAAATGATGATTTGGATCTCAATTTATGAAAGGTAAAACAAAGCAAATATCTGTTCTGAAACTTAGAAATGGTATGCAAAGATTTACAACTGTTGTTCTATCAACTTTAAATACAATATATTCCAAAAGTTTATTTTCCACTTAACTACTGAGGCTTATCAAATTGTTTCCCCCAAAAAACATAAGAAATTAAATTATAAATGATAAATATATCACCCAAACAATTTGACCCATATAGTATCTTAACAGTAGTAGTCAACAGAAATTTCAACAGAAATCCTTCTAAAAACTAGGGATCCAAAGTGAATAACAATGAATCTACAAAAGCCAATACCAATTCTATTTAGAAGTCAATTATTGATTCTGTAACACATAAGCTTCTTTAACTGATTCTCTAATTCTGCATGAGAGGTAATTGTCTGGCTCAACTATTTCCTCTGTAGACCTGAAATTTGGATACAAATTCCTGCACTAGTTTGAAGTTGATGAGCCTATCAAATTTTCAAATCTTGATTTCAACATCTGATATGTATTTATATACATATGCATTATTACACACAAATTACATACTATATATATATATATACACACACACATTATTACATATACATATTATATTCCATATTATCATAGAATATAAGAAGAGTGAGCCAAGTACCCATGGCATGTGCCTGTAATCATCAATTCCAGGAGGTTGAGATAGGAGGATCACAATTTTCAAGCTAGCCTGGGCAACTCTGTGAGACCCTCAAAATTAAAGATAAAAAGGGGTGAGGTTGTAGCTCAATTGTAGAGCAACTCTGGGTTCAATCCCTTATACCATAAAAAAAAAAAAAATCTTATAGTAGTCTTACCACTTCTTGAACTAAGCTGATTAGTTCCATGAGGCGTCGACGAAGTTTGGCTACCTCTTCATTCACTTTAGTGACATGCTGCTCATAAATTTCTGCCAAAGGCTTAAAAGTATGTCCACCATGCTATTTAAATTAACAAGAGTAGTTTTAGAACACTTTCACATCTCATTTGTATTTACAATCCTTTTTAACACTTCATGGACATTAATAAACTGGTATATATTTTAAAATGAATTTCACCTTTTTCAGTTACACTTATTTTGTCAAAGCAGGACAGTGCTGACCATAAAGTCACTGGGCCCTCGTAGGAACTCCTTCAAGATTGTAAATAATGGACTTCAGAAAAATGTTCACAGTTACCTAGAAATCTTGTCTCATTAGAAAGAACCAAAAATCCTGGGCTAGGGATGAAGCTTAGTGACAGGGCATTTGCATATTATGTGCAAGAAGCTAAGTTTGATCCCCAACACCACGGAAAGAAGAAAAACCAATCCCTAACCACAGTCTAAACCGTTGGTTACAACCTTATAAGCCACTTTTTTTCTTGGGCAACAACAGCCTTCTTCCATGTCCTCAAAACTTCTTCCCACCAGGCCTTTGCAAAAGTTATTTCTTCTGGGGCCGGGGCTGTAGCTCCGTGGTAGAGCATTTGCCTTGCAAGCATGAGGCACTGGGTTTGAGCCTCAGCATCACATAAAAATAAACAAATAGGGCTAGGGTTGTGGCTTGGTGGTAGAGCACTTGCCTCACATGCGTGAGGCACTGGGTTTGACTCTCAGCACCACATATAAATAAAAATAAAGGTCCATCAACAACAACAACAAATTTTTAAAAATAAATAAAGATATTGTGTCCATCTACAGCTAAGATAATTTTTAAAAAAATTATTCAAACTAATTCTCCTTCATCTTTCCTCCATCTCAGCAGCTCTTAATTCCACTAATCCTTGCAGCTAAGCCCATGGTTACAGGATCAGCATCCACAGTTACGCTCATCAACGCTCATCAACTCTATTATTACTAAAATTTATCACAGACTTAAATATAGAACTATTTGATATGTTTTGATAATCACCAAATCCCGTCTCTAGCATAGTTGACTGAATAAAAAAGACACTTGAGGAAAAATCCAGTGTACATAATTAACAAAAGCAGTGAACCCATTTCTTGTGCTACAAAAGTTTACTATAGAGAGATGTCTGATAAAAAATAGCATAACACTCAGTTTAAAGAATTGAGTTAAAGCCGGGTGCGGTGGTGCAGGCCTGTAATCCCAGCACTTTGGGAGGCTGAGACAGGAGAACCTCGAGTTCAAAGCCAGCCTCAGCAAGGGCGAGGCGCTAAGCAACTCAGTGAGACCCTGTCTCTACATAAAACACAAAATAGGGCTGGGGGTGTGGCTCAGTATTCAAATATCCCTGAGTTCAATCCCTAGTGCAAAAAAAAAAAAAAAAAAGAATTCAGTTAAATTCAGTTTGGAGAATTTGGGGGCACTAAAAACCTAAAAATTATTTTCTGTCCAATTTTAGTAATGTAATCCATCACTGGTAATTAGAACTGTTTGATTTCTATGATAAGAATACTTCCTATAATAAACTCTTACTAGAATTGTCTAATTTAACCAAACCACCCCAGAATGGTCTCTAAGAGAAAAGATGCATTTTTAAATGCTCACTTAAAGAAAGTATGGAAAAGAAATTGTCCTCTATCCCTTACAAAACCCATTTATTTAAGTATTAAATTGTGGCAACTTAATTTTTTCTAAATAGCACTCAAATTCAAACAGAAAGCTCTCTGAAATGAATGCTACACAACCAACTCAGCCTGCCATTCTCTCTGTAAAATATACTAATACCAAAAGAATGATCAATTTTCATAGTTAACAGATCACTCAATTTATCTACCCACTTCTATTACCACGGTCACTTATTTTCCCAAAAATCTCTTGTGTTGGGTAGGGGTGGTAGAATGTGTATATGAGGCCCTGCTTTAAAGGTCAGGTGAAGTGTGAGGTGTGCCTATAATCCCAGCTACTTGGGAAGCTGAGGCAGGAGGATTGCCTGAGCCTGAAAGTTCAAGGCCAGCCTGGGGACATAGAGCCCATTTAAAAAAAAAAAAAGTACTCTTAAACAAGATTAGAAAAAATTAAAAGTGGAATAAAATTAAAAGATCTAGATATTTGCACTCAGATTGTTTCACAAGTATCTAAGTTTTTGCTCCACTGTAAAGAAACAAAAATTGGAAACTGGCCAATATATCAGATCACCTACCCTTTAATTGAAGAAAAGTCCTTGATCCTACAAGAGTTAGAAATAATGACAGGGCCAGTGAGTAGCTCACTGGTGAATCACCTGCCTAGGATGTACAAGTACCACATTTGATCCCCAGGTAGGGGTGAAGTAAGAATGGTTTAACGTAAATATGCATTTTGTAGGTATTAGGGTAAGATATTCAAATAAGAGGTACATATCCTACATCAAATATCTCCACCTAAAGAGGTACTTCTAAGCTGGGTGTGGTTGCCCACACCTGTAATCTCAGCAGCTCAGGAGGCTGAGGCAGGAGGATCCAAGTTCAAAGCCAGCCTCAGCAAAAGGGAGGTGGCTAAGCAACTCAGTAAGACTCTGTCTCTAAATACAAAATAGGGCTGGGGATATGGCTCAGTGGTCCAGTGCCCAAGTTCAATCCCCCAAACCAAAAAAATAAAAGAGGTACTTCTGGAATAACAGAAGATACAATATCTTTAATAAGGCATTTATAAATTAGATGCGTCTTAATTTTCATTCAATAGAATACACGATGCTTTTTTCCTACCAAAATCCAATAAATATTTCAATGCCTTCCAATCTCTAAAGATAAGAATACACTAAATTTGTTTTGCTCACCATTCCTCCCCAAAGTGCACACTGATGACAGATACACTTCTTACAAGTCCAGCAAAACACGCTAAGTTTTTCATGGTGATTTTCACATCTATACATTATGAAAAAAAAAGAATTAAAATTGAAATACAATTACTTCAGCAAATTCCTAAGCTTGGGCAAATATAAATAAATTTTAAACAATTACATAACAAAAAACATAATATAAAATGTATTCCAGGTGTCTGTGAATTAAGCTAAAGAATTATATGTTAACAAAATTTTTATAAATGTTTTCATTAATTTAGACTACAAACATGTCAATTGAAGATTTCTTTCTAAATAAAGTAAAAATATAGCATCATTTCCTAACATCACTACAGGTGATAAATGCTATCCTAAATTTTGATCAAGTGCTCATATCAGGTTGATGTCTCTATACATACATAAGCACATATGCATGCACTTTTTCTACATGTGGTCAATGATAATCAAGATATCATTAACTATAGAATTTAAATCCAGATCCTCATGGGAAATGAACACCAAATTTTACATTTTTTAATTAAACCAGATATCCACATGGAAAATAATAATGTTATCTTCTGTTATGGAAGGAACTATGTCCCCCAAAATCCCTATGTTGAAGCCTTAATTCCCAATGTGACCCTATTTGGAGATAGGGCCCTTACAAAAGAGGTAACTCAGGTGACAACATGAGGTCATAAAGAGGAGATCCAAATCCCAATGGGACTAATGTCCTTATAAGAAAAGGAAGAGACACCAAGAGTATGTACATACACAACAAAAGACTATGCAATGACAAAGTAGTAGTCGTTTACAAGTCAAGGAAAGAGGCCTCACCAGAAATCAAACCTGCCAGCACTTTGATCTTGGACTTCTAGACTGCAGAACTGTGAGAAAATAAATGTCTATTGTTTATGCCACCCAGTTAGTGATAATGCTATGGCAGCCATAGTACAGTAATAACAGACCCTTACATCAGATTTTTAAAAAAGACTAAAAAGGGATCCGAGACCTAAACATACTGAATATAAAACCAAAAATTAAGCCGGGCATGGTGGCTCACGCCTGTAATCCCAGCACTTAGGGAGGCTGAGATAGGAGAATCGCTAGTTCAAAGCCAGCCTCAGCAAAGGCGAGGCGCTAAGCAACTCAATGAGACCCTGTCTCAACATAAAACACAAAATAGGGCTGGGGATGTGGCTCAGTGGTCAAGTGCCCCTGAGTTCAGTCTCCAGTACCAAAAATAAAAATAAAAATAAAACCAAAAACTATAAAACTCTCAGAGGAAAACACAAGGTGGAAAAGTTTCATGAAACTGAATTTGGCAGTGACTTTTTGGATATTACACCAAAAATTCAGGCAAGAAAGGTAAAAATATATCAAAATTAAAAACTTCTGAACATCAAGTCACAAACAGGGCACAGTGGTGCACACCTGTAACCCAACAATTTGGAAGGATGAGGCAGGAGGATTACAAATTTGAGGACAGCTTGAACACCTGCCTCAAAATAACAATGGCTGCAGACATAGCTCAGTGCTTGCTCGCATTCAATTCCCAGCACACACAAAAAAATTAAATGTCACCACAAAGTGAAATGACATGTTACAAAATAGAAACTGCAAGCCAGGTGCGGTAGCGCAGGCCTATAATCCCAGAACTTTGGGAGGCTGAGGAGATTCACTAGTTCAAAGGCAGCCTCAGCAAAAGTGAGAAGCTGGGCTGGGGCTGGGGCTCAGTTGGTAGAGCACTTGCCTTGCATGCGTGAGTCACTGGGTTCGATCCTCAGCACCACATACAAATAAATAAATAAAATAAAGATATTTAAAAAAAAAAAAAAAAAAAAAGTGAGAAGCTAAGCAACTCAGTGAGATCCTGTCTCTAAGGCTAGGGATGTGGCTCAGTGGTCAAGTACCCCAGAGTTCAATCCCCGGTACCAAAAGAAAAAAGAAAAAACTACACATCATATCTAATAATGGTTCAATTTCCAGAATAACAGTAACCCCACAAATAAACAGATTTAAAAATAGGCAAAGAACATGAACACATATTTCTCCAAAGAAGATATAAAATGGCCAACAAGCATATGAAAAGATGTTCATTGCTACTAATCGTTAGGGAAATGCAAATCAAAACCTCTCATCCATTAGGATGGCTGCTATAAAAAAAAACCCTTTAAGCAATGACCAAGATGTGGAGAAAATGAAACCCCTATTCACTGCTGGTGGGAATGTAAAATGGTATAGTTGCAGTAGAAAATCGTACAGAGGTTCTTCAAGAAGTAAAATAGGGGCTGTGGTTGTGGCTCAGCAGTAAAGTGCTCGCCCAGCGTGGGTGAGGCACTGGGTTCGATCCTCAGCACCACATACAAAAATTAATAAATAAAAACAAATTTTTTTAAAAAAAGGAAAATGAAGAACTGGGATGTAGCTCAATGATAGAACACTTGCCTAGCATACTTAAGCCCTGAGCTTGAATCTCAGCACCACCAAAAAGGAAAAAAAAAACTGAAAATATAATTACTAGCTGGACATAGTGGCACACGCCTATAATCCCAGTGACTCAAGAGGATGAAGCAGGACTGCCAGCCTCAGCAATTTAGCAAGGCCCTCAGCAACTTAGTGAGACACATCTCAAAATAAAAAAATAAAAATGGCTGGGGTTACAGTGGTAAAGCACCCTGGCGTTCAATCCCCAGTATCAAAAAAGAAAAAGAAAAAATAAAATTACTGTATGACCTAGTAATTTCACTTCTGAATATACACCAAAAAGACATGAAAGCAGAGTCTTGAAAACACGAACACCAAATTCACAGCAGCATTATTCACAATATCCAAATTCTGCAAATTTACAACAGCAAATAAGAAAAAAGCAGCATAATAGATCCTATCTGAAGCTTACTTAGCAAGATTTCCAATACTTAAAAGTTTTTGTGGGTATTTTTGTATTTTAAATAAGAGCCATCCTAAAGGATATAAAGTTTTTGAATTGCATATCCCTAGTGATTAGTAGTGATGAGCTTTTACAATGTAGGTCATTTACCAGAACAATTCTTAATCAGTGGCCTATATGTACTTTCAGCAAACCAAGGGGACCAGAAAGCATCAAGTACCAAAAAAGAGATTGGCAGATTAGCAAACTGCAGCACTTCCATTTCTTTTAATTTTTATTTCTTGGTATTTATTAGTACCAGGGATTGAACCCAAAAGTACGTTAACCGCTCAGCCACATCCCTAGCCCTTGTTATTTTTTGAGACAAGGTCTCACAAAGTTGTTTTGGGCCACACTAAATTGTTGAGGTTGGCTTTGAACTTGTGATCCTCCTGCCTTAGCCTTCCAAGGCACTGGGATTACAAGCATGTGCCACTGGCTGGCTCCATTCCTTTTATGAGAGGCTCCAATAAGAGAAGTCCAATAAGTGGTAAAGGGTCTTTCCAAATAGTGATACCTGACATCCCAGAATACCTATGTGTTCACTTATGAAATGTTATATAGAAAATTGAAGATTAAATCATTATTTTTAGTGTGGTATCTGTGATGCTAGAAATCACAGAAAACCTCAAGATTCCAGTTTAAACCAGGCATGGTGGCATACACCTATAATATCCCAGTTACTTGGGAGGCTGA
This sequence comes from Geosciurus inauris, assembly GCA_004024805.1. Lineage (NCBI taxonomy): Eukaryota > Metazoa > Chordata > Mammalia > Rodentia > Sciuridae > Geosciurus > Geosciurus inauris. The sequence continues at coordinate 41,433 of PVHX01009604.1, read as the reverse complement.
GCCAGGAGAATTATAAGTTGGAGGTCAGCCTGGGCAACTTAATAAGACTGTTCAAAAAATAAAAAGGTCCAGTTTAACTAGAATAGTAATAGTAGAAATACCAGGTATAAATTCTGATTATGAATTCCCATTAACATTTTAAGTCTCTTCCATGTCTATAGTTCTAGTTCATCATAATGAAGGAACAGATAAAATTTTTTGTAACGACCCTTAATGTTTCAACTTCTTGCTTTGACATGTTTTGCATCTGTAGAAAAAGATATGACTATTTTTTTTTCAGTTCGTGGCCCCACTGATGAGCTTCCCTCTGCCCTATGAGATATGACTATTTTTAATATGGAATGCTTCACGAATTTGCATGTCATCCTTGTGCTAATCTTCTCTGTATGGTTTCAATTTTAGTATACATGCTGCCAAAGCAAGCACTTTATTTTTAAAGAACATTTCTAGAATCTCTGCTAATTCAAGTGATTTTATGATTAATTGCCTTCCAACTGACTATATAGTTCCTTAACCTATAAAACAGATTACTGATATATTACTAAGTCTTTCCTCTTGTTTTCTATTCCTCATAACCCTGCAAATATGATCAAAATAGTTGAATCATGTACCAAAAGACCTTTCTTGTCTCTCAAAGATTCTGCTCCCATGGCAGTCTCCTATAACTTACCACTATATTATGGTTGTACTCCATTAAATACTTAAACAGAAATGTGTCATTTGCATTTGTATTCCTATAATCTAGCATAGTACTTACATATGCATGTGTATACATAGCATGAAATAAGATGTTTAAATAAAAAAACATAATAAGCATGAATCATTCAGCTGGGCATGGTGGCAAATGCCTGTAATCCCAACTACTTGCAAAGTTAAAGTAGGAGGATGGCAATTTGGAAGCTAGCGTGGATAACTTAGCAAGACCCCATCACAAAACAAGAGCTTGGAGATGTAATTCAGTGGTAGAGTGCTTGCTCCAGTATTCACAAGACTCTAGGTTCAGTTTCTAGTACCAAAAACAAACAAAAAAAGAATGAATCATTTTAAATATTAACAGAAGCTTCAGAAAATAAAAGCATTAGAAAAATAAAGAATGCTAAATTTCTCATTTATAAATAATTAAAAGTGAACTATTAATATAGTATCATTAGGGTTTAGTTTAATGGCAGAGTATGTGCTTCTCCACACACAAAGGCCCTGAGTTCAATCCCCAGCAACACATACAAACAAAAAAATATGTAAAGACCATGTCATTAAAATAGCACATGGGGGCTGGGGCTGTAGCTCAGTGGTAGAGTGCTTGCCTAGCATGCGTGAAGCACTGAGTTCGATCCTCAGCACCACATACAAACAATAAATGAATAAAATAAAGATCCATCAACAGCTAAAAAAATATTAAAAAAAAAAAAAATAGCACATGGCAGGCTGGGATTGCGGCTCAGTGGTAGAGTGCTTGCCTTACATGCGTGAGGCACTGGGTTTGATCCCCAGCACCACATAAAAATAAATAGAAAAAAGATATTCTGTCGATCTACAACTAAAAAAAAAAAAAAAAAATAGCACATGGCAATATCTATTAAATACTGAACAAAAAAACTGAGAATATACTTGTCCTTTTCATTTTCTTCATGTTTGGTGAGACTGCAGAGCTGAAGAGTATCAAGCTGTTGTGTAACTTCTTCTGCCCAACGACAATTTACTAATTCTCGCAGCTGGAGTGGAGCACTGGGGAGAAAATCCATACACATATTCTTACTCAGAAAAATTAGATTATTTTCTGAAATAAACACATTCCTCAAAACAGAGCTCACAATCACATTCATACCACAATACTATTAAAATATTAAAGACACAATGAAAAATATGCTTTCAACTTATTTTCACAATACATCATTTATTTAAAAAAAAAAAAAAATACTGACAGCCGGACACAGAGGCACATGTCTGTAATCCCAGCACTTTGGGAGGCTGAGACAGGAGAACCGTAAATTCAAAGCCAGCCTCAGCAATGGCGAGGCACTAAGCAATTCAGTAAAACCCTGTCTCTACATAAAACACAAAATAGGGCTGCAGAGCTGGGCATGGTGGCACAGGCCTGTAATCCCAGCACTTTGGGAGGCTGAGACAGGAGAATCATGAGTTCAAAGCCAGCCTCAACAATGGCAAGGCACTAAGCAACTCAGTGAGACCCTGTTTCTACATAAAACACAAAATAGGGCTGGGGATGTGGCTCAGTGGTCGAGTACCCCTGAGTTCAATCCCCAGCACCAAAAAAAAAAAAAAAATACTGACAATTCAGATTATGAATTGAATTTTCAACTCCTTAGTCTAAAGCTGTACTATCTAAACTGACAGCCATAAGGAATACAGCTTGGTGGTACAGCTTGATGCATGTGATAGCATATGCAAGACCCTGCACCACCACCAAACAAAAAATGACAGCCACTAGCCACATGTGACTATCTTACTTAAAAATTTTTAAAGAAGGGCTGGGATTGTAGCTCAGCGGTAGAGTGCTTGCCTTGCATGCGTGAGGCCCTGGGTTCGATCCTCAGCACCACATACAAAGCAATAAAATAAAGACATTGTGTCCATCTACAACTAAAAAAATATTTAAAAAAAAAATTTTTTTTAAAGAATAAAAGTTCATTACATAGACATAGAGACACACTTTAAGTGCTCAATAGCCACATGAAGCTAACATATTGGATAGTGTAGATAGAGAACATTTCCATCATTTTAGGACCTTTTATTCAATAATGCTGGTTTTCTCACAAGCTAATGTGAGAAAAGTAAATAACCCTGGAAGAAACAAGGGTAAAAGATGGCACTCTGCCATCATTATTTGAAATAACCAAAAGTTGAAACTATTTAAATGTTTCTCAATATGGGCATAAATAAATAAAACTACATAGTTATAAAGGGAAAAATTATTCAAACTTTTGTGTGTCTTTTGGTGACGGGTACCAGAGATTGAACTTAACCACCAAGTCACATCCACAGCCTTTCTATTTTTTATTTTGAAACAGGTCTTACTAAGTTGCTCAGGGCCTCGCTAAGTTGCTGAGGCTGGCCTCAAATTTGTAATCCTCCTGTCTCAGCCTCTTGAGTTGCTGGGATTACAGGCATGTGCCACCATGTCAGGCTTACTCAAACTTTTTTAAAACTGACACATACACACATACAATCAAGGAAAGATACCTATGATTTTTATTAACAGTATTGTATCCATGTGGTGTAAGAAAAAGCATATAAGGATACATATTAGTATATACAAAGAAAAATGTGTAGAAAAACAGACGCAATACCAAGTGTGGCAGTGCACATCTATAATCCCAGCTACTCAAGAGGCCTAGCTTTTACAATTTAGTGACAGACTGTCTCAAAAGAAAACAACTAGCCAGGCGCACACCTGTAATCCCATCAGCTTGACAGGCTGAGGTAGGAGGATCACCGTACAAAACCAGCCCCAACGGTTTAGCAAGGCCCTAGGCAACTCAATAGGACCTGTCTCTAATAAATACAAAAAAGGACTGGGGGGGCTGGTGCTGTAGCTCAGTAGCAGAGCACATGCCTTTCACATGTGAGGCACCAGGTTCGATCCTCAGCACCACATAAAAATAAATAAAGATATCATGTGCATCTACAACTGAAAAAATATGTAAAAAAAAAAAAATTGGGCTGGGGATGCGGCCAAGTGGTTAAGTGCCCCTGAGTTCAATCCCTGGTACCAAAAAAAAAGAACAAGAAATGTAGCACAGTGGTAGAGTGCCACTGGGTTCAATTCCCAGCACTACAAAGAAAAAGATACTGCACATAACAATTTCTTCTCAACATAGGGTTTAGAATAGTAGAACCAGAAGTCTTTTTTTTTTTTTTTTTTTTTTTGGTGGAACTGAGGCTTGAACCCCGAGGTGTGCTATTTTTTAGTTACACCCCCAGTCTTTCCCCCCACCTCACTTTTTTTACAGGGAGGGTGTCCCTGGGTAGACAGGGTCTCAGTGAATTGCTGAGGCTGGCCTCAAATTTTTCATCCTCTTACCTTAGCCTCTCAAATTGCTGAGATTACAGGTATGTACCACCATACCCCACTAGAACATAAAGCCTTTTTATTTTATATTAATCTTTTTTAAAAATATTTTTTAGATGCTGATGGACCTTTATTTTATTTATCTATATGCAGTGCTGACAATTGAACCCAGTGCCTCACACATGGTAGGCAAGTGCTCTACCACTGAGCCGCAACCCCAGCCCCTATATTAATTAATCTTCATTCTGAACATTTTTAAACCAGAAATATGTACGCTTTTATTTAAATTATAAACAGATAAGAAGTCACATGATTTTCTATGAGAGGCAGGGGCACAACATGCCAAACAATGTAATGCATCCTACATAATCTTAAATCAGATAAATTAATCTTTCTTTTTAGACACACTAATTTTCTATTCATGTGCATTAATGAGAAATATAGGGGCTGAGGTTGTGGCTCAGTGGTAGAGCACTTGCCTAGCATGTGTGACGCACTGGGTTCGATCCCCAGGACCACATAAAAATAAAAATAAATAAATAAAATGAGAAATATAGTAAATGCAAAGAAAATTTTGCCTTTATGAATCCTAAGGCACATGCTGACCCTATAATCTTACTATTTTTTCAAATTCATAAATGATTGTAGCAAGGTACTTACCGACAATGAGGACATTGAGCTCTCTGCTCTGTCAGCCAGCGCTAAAGAGGTAAAAGAATTAGATTTTGATTGTAAAAACACCATTAATTCATATATATCCAATATTTATAAGCCAAATTTAATTAGTTTAACTCTCTAGTGCCTACATTAATTTTAGAGATACTCAGAAATAATAGGCAGTCTACTGTCCCCCTCTCGTCATTATCATGAAGAAGAAACACTTAGGAATAGCACTTATCCCAAAATAGTTTAGAGGCTACTCATAGGAAAGGAAAGGTTCTAGGACTATCTGAGCCTCACAGGAAAGATGTAATCTTCACAAAAATGATACTGTCCCAAAGCTCAAAAACAATAGCAATGATTTACTTTTAACCTACTACAAAATCCCTGAGAAAGTTTAAGACACAGCTAAATTTCTTTTTTGAAAAGCAAACTAGGTTGGGCACAGTGGTGCACTCCTGTAATCCCAGCACTTGGGAAGCTGAGACAAGAGAATTGCGAGTTCAAAGCCAGCCTCAGCAACAGCGAGGCACTAAGCAACTCAGTGAGACCCTGTCTCTACATAAAACACAAAATAGGGCTGGGGATGTAGCTCAGTTGTCGAGTACCCCTGAGTTCAATCCCTGGTACCAAAAAAAAGAAAAGCAAACTAATACATTATGGCATATAAATTAGATCTAAAATATGAATAAACAATACAACAGAACTTTTTAAGTCTTAGAAGGGTGTTATAATTTGATGATTTAAATGTCTAGGAACTCTGATTTCTTCTCTACAAAACCCAAGTTTTATTTATTTAATCATTTAAATTCTTACTGAATTGTGAACAGTACAGTAGACACAAAAGACATAAGATTTCCTTATTACTTTTCTAAGAACAACAGGTTTATAGTGAAAAAACTCTGTCCTACTTGTGTGACAAATTGGTTCTGAGGTAAATAGCTAATATTATACCCATGTACTCCCAATATCTGTTCTTTCTCTTTATCTCTTTCAACTTTTATAAAAGGACATGAGCTTATATATGAAGTCAAATAATTCAGAAATAAAATTCCCAAGGAAATCTTAAAGGACAATGAAAGGCTTAAGATGATAGAAACCAAGGTACTTTATAGCAAAGACAATAAAGCTGAATGGCAACAACGAAAGGATGAAAAAGAATTCCTCCGTTCTTAATAAACCTTGAACAATATTTCATTAGTCCACAAGCAAACATGAAACTTGAGTCAGGTTTCATATTCTGAAACAATGTTCTGATCATACTACTCTTCTAAGTCCTATTTTCCCACACCTCCCCTCAAAAACTGGCTAAATCTCTTCAGCTTTAGCCTTACCCTATGTATGACCTCCAGCAAAGTCAAGTCTTCAAATGCTTCCCCCCTCTGCCCAGGATATTCATTAACACATTTCTTCACCTGGGATATTCCTACTTAGATTTTTGTTTATATGTCACTTCCTCCACAAAGCCTTCTTGGCAAACAATATAAAATACCACTACTGGGCTGGGATTGTAGCTCAGCGGTAGAGCGCTTGCCTCGCATGCGTGAGGCCCTGGGTTCGATCCTCAGCACCACATACAAAGCAATAAAATAAAGACATTGTGTCCATCTACAACTAAAAAATATATTTAAAAAAAAAAAAAATACCACTACTGCCTGGCAAGCACAAAGACTTGGGTTGGATCCTCAACACCACAAAAAAAAGACAAAAAAAAAAAAAAGTAAAAAATATATATCACTGACATGCTTTCCTACAGCAACTCAAATTTCCCCCTTCATTGTATATCTAACACTTTATTTTGATGATTTAATTGTTGGTCTCCTTACAGTGCTACATTATAATCTTATTAAAGGTTGGAACCATGATAGGGAATAACCTCACCATATTCTTTAATATGGTCAAAACATGCCGATTGGGCTGGGGTTGTGGCTCAACGGTAGAGCATTTGCCTGGCCTGTGTGACACACTGGGTTCAATTCTCAGCACCACATGTAAATAAGTAAAATAAAGGCCCACTGACAAATAAAAAAACAAAACAAAACAAAAAACGGCTGATTGCTGCAATACAAGCCACTCTTGGCATCATAGTTTTGTATTTGCTTATAGGCCACCCAGCATATCCTGTCCCATTAGAATATCCTTTGCTTATGTCCATAAATCTTTCCTGCCAGCCAGGTGTGGTGGCACACACTTGTATTCCCAGCTACTCTGGGGGCTGAGGCAGGAGGATCACAAGTTCAAGGCCAGCCAAGGCAATTTCACAGGTCCCTGCCTCAAAATTATTAAAAAGTGAAAAAGAGCTGGGAATGTAGCTCAATAACAGAGTGCCCCTCGGTTCGATCCCCAAACCACCACCCCCATATACATCACACACAAATACAAACTGTCTTTCCCATCTCAGGAGAGTAACTTTTCTTTCTCTATTAGTGGCATTTTTACCTCATATTCACGATCCAACCACAAAATATGGCACTTCTATTACTTTGGGAAAAAATAATGAAATTCAGAGATAGAAAAAAAGAACAGTAATTACCAAGGGATTGGAGAGAGGAATAATGAGCAGTAACTGTTTAATGGGTATCATGTTTCAGTTTGGGATGATGAAAAAGTACTGGAGACTGATAGTAGTGATAGCTACAAAATATAATGTACTTTAATATCATGAAACTGTACACTTAGAAATAGTTAAGCACCCCTTTAATCCCAGTGGCTCAGAAAGCTGAGGCAAGAGAATCCCAATTACAAAGCCTGCCTTAGCACTTAGCAAGGCTCTAAGCAACTTAGCAAGATGCTGTCTCAAAATAAAAAATTAAAAAGGGCTGGGATGTGGCTCAGTGGTTAAGTGTTCCTGGGTTCAATCCCTGGTACCAAAAAAAAAAAAAAAAAAGTCAAAATGGAGAATTTTACATTAGATGTATCTTTTTTGGGGGGAAGGGGTACTGGAGACTGAACTCAGGGGCACTCGACCACTGAGCCACATCCCCAGCCCTATTTTGTGTTTTATGTAGAGACTGGGTCTCACTGAGTTGCTCAGCACCTCGCCATTGCTGAGGCTGGCTTTGAACTCGTGATTCTCCTGTCTCAGCCTCCCTAAGTGTAGATATATCTTACCACAATTTAAAAAAAGAAAGTCAAGCAAAGAATTACCATATGACCTAGAAATTCCAATACTGGGTATATAATCAAAAGAAATGAAAGCAGGGACTCAGATACTTAAACATCTGTGAATAGAAACAATAGCCAAAAGGTGAAAATAACCCAAGAGTCAATCAACCAACAAGAATAGATACATGAATTGCAGTATACATATGCAATGGAACATTAATCAGCCATAAAAAAGAATGTTGACACGTGCTGCCTGAATGATCCATGGACACATGTTCAGTGAAATAAGACAAAACTCAAATATTGTATGACTTAACTCACATTTAATATTTAGATAGGTAAATTCAGAGACAAATTAGAGGTTACCATGGACTGGGGAAAGGGAGAAATGAAGTTACTGCTTAATGGATACAGCCTTTGAGGCAACACAAGTTTTGGAAATAATGATATGGTTGTATAATATTATACAATTAATGACAATTAATACAAATAACAAATACAATTAATGACACAAGTGTACAATATGGATAAAATGGCAAATTGTTACATTTATTGCCACATAGGGTATGAAGTATTTGTACAGACCCTTTACCAAAGACAATATATAGATGGCAAAAAAAGTCCCTGAAAAGACTGTCACTCAGAGAAATACTAACTAAAACCACAATGAGATACTGCTATACACACTAAAACAACTGAAACTCAAAAAAGTGAACATACCAAGTATTAGCATTAATTTGGAGGAAAGAGAACTCTCATATCCTGCTGGTATAAACAGAAAATGATGCAACTAGTTTGGCAATTAGTTAAAAAGTTAAACACACATCTACTAATATGATCTAGCCATTCTATGAATTATTTATGCAAGCAAAAAGAAAGCTTCAGTTTCTTCAAAGACTTGTACACAAATATTCATAGAAGCTTTTCATGTAATAGCAAAAAACAGGAAGCATACCACATATCCATCAACAGGTGAATGGATAGACAAATCATGGCATATGCATGCCATGGAACACTACTCAGCAATAAAAATGACTACTGACACACACAACATAGATTAATCTCAAAATAACTTTATTCAGTGAAAATAGTCAAACACGTAACAGTACATATTGTGTTGTTCCATTTGTATAAAATTCCAGAAAATAAATTTATCTACAGAGCAAAAAGCAAATCAGTGGTTTCCTGGTAACTAGAAGAGGAAGGACACAGGAAATTTTAGGGAATAATAGGTATATTCAATAATAGGTATATTCAACTATCACTATACTGAATGTAGTGATAGTTTCACAAGTATATACTTATAACAAACTTATCCAACTGAAAGAAAACATCAAACTGTATACTTTAAACAATTATACCTAATAAAAATGGCTGGCAAAGGGCTGAGGTTGTGGTTCAGTGGCAGAGCGCTTGTCTTGCACGTGTGAGGTACTGGGTTCAACCCTCAGCACCACATAAAATTAAGTAAACAAAATAAAGACAGTGTGTCCAGGTACAACTAAAATATATTTTTTTTAAATGGCTGGCAAATAAATAAATAAATAAAGTCAATAATTATAGGCAAATAAAACACTAACAATGCTGAAAATCAAGGGGTCAAAGTAGGAGAAAGAAACTTTCTCCTACTTTGGAGAAAGATGGTACCAAACAAAAAATTGGAAGAAAATACAAATAGGAAAAGATGGAAAAAATAAGTGTATGAGTAAGAGACCTAGTTTGAAAATACAGCCAATGTTCCCACCTTTTTTTAAAAAATATTTTTTTAGTTGTTGATGGATCTTTATTTTATTCATTTATTATTTATATGTCGTGCTGAGGATCGAACCTAATGCCTCATGCATAGTAGGTAAGCGCTCTACCACTGGGCTACAGGCCCAGCCCAATTTTCCCACCTTTTGATGTGTATGGTGGTACTAAAGAATCATGGGTTGAGGGCTGGGGCTGGGGCTCAGCGGTAGAGCACTTGCCTCGCATGCATGAGGCCCTGGGTTCGATCCTCAGCACCATGTACAAAGCAGTAAAATAAAGAGATTGTGTCCATCTACAACTAAAAAAAAATTAAAAAAAAAAAAAAAAAAAAAAGAATCATGGGTTGAGCATTAGCATGGGGATGAGTTCAGTCCTGGTCTATCACCAAACTACTGGCTGATTTTAGACGCATCTATTCCTAAGTCTGGACCTTGATGAGTATGGTAACACATGCCTACAATCCTAGCAATTCAGGAGGCTGAGTTAGGAGAAGTTCTAAGCCAGCCTCAGCAATTTAGCAAAATAAAATAAAGAAACAATAGCCAATATTTTATTTTGTCTCAAAATAAAATAAAGAAGGCTATGGTGTGGCTCAATGAAAGCCCTCTGGGTTAAATTCCCAGTATGGGTCAGGGCTAGTGGGGAGTATGGACCTTTGTTTTATTCAGTGACACAAATATCTGTACCACCAGTCAAATTTCTGCGATCAAATGAACGAAGATGGAATGGGAGAGAAGGAAAGCATTCAAATGAACACTATTACAATTTGGTGAAAAGTATCTAGCTCCTCCAAGACTAGCTCTAGTCATTAGATCAACTTCCTCTAACACTGTTAATTACTTCCTCTCTAATGGTTCCAGGACAAGATAGAAATTAAACAAATACACTGACTCCCAACATCCCCCTTCAAGCAACGCTTATTTTTCTTTTTACAATAAATTTCTCCTAAAAGTTTTTTATGCTTGCTTTTTCTCTTCCCATTCTTTCCCATCGACGTGTTCAGCCTCACTATTCCACTAAGTTTCCCATTCTCAAATCCAATGACTGATTCCCAAGTCAGAACCATATGACACAGCTAACTAGCATTATGGTTCCTGCCTGGTCTCCTTTACTGACCTCCTTGACCTCCTCCTGACCTCTAAATGGTTAGAAAGCCCCAGAGTTCAGACCTAAAATCTCTTTCACAGGAGATAATTTGAATGTTCTCATCTAGTTTCTCCATTTTAAATACCACATGAATGCTGATTATGTTGGTCTAATATCCCCTTACTCAAAACTCATTTCTGCCAGGTATCGTGGTACACACCCGTAATCCCAGCACTTTGGGAGGTAGAGACAGGAGGATCACAAGTTCGAAACAGCCTCAGCAATTTAGTGAGACCCTGTCTCAAAATGAAAAATAAAAAGGAATTGGGATGTGCCTCGGTGGTAGAGCACCCCTGGGTTCAATCCCCAGTACTAAGGGGGAAAAAAGTCAAAGCTGAAGGAATAGATAGGACTCACATACAAGAAGCTGCAAAAAGTAATCATTTCGGGGGCTGGGGTTATGGCTCAGCGGTTGAGCGCTTGCCTCGCATACTGGGTTCAATCCTCAGCACCACATAAAAATAAATAAATAAAGATATTGTGTTCATCTACAACTAAAAATATTTAAAAAAAAAAAAGTAATCATTTCCCAAAGTAAATGCATTTTCCCAGAAACCTCAGAGTAGAGAAGGCCAACATCAATATATAAGAAGTGAATGTGCATTCCTGTAATTCCAGCAACCTGGGAGGCTAAGGCAAGTTCAAAGCAAGTCTCAGCAACCTAACAGACCATATCTCAAAATAAAAATTAAAAAGGCTAGGAGTGTATCTCAGTGTAGAGAAACACTGGGTTAAAATCTCAGTATCAAAAAAAAAAAAAAAAAGGCATTTAAGAGGAAGAAAGTAACAAAGAAGAAACAAAGAATAAAGGAAGTATAAAGTAATAATCAGAGATCATAAATATACAAGATCTTCATCAAAAAGAACTGAGTCGATTTAAACTCTACCAATTAATGAGCTATGGTGACGGAAGTCAACTACTTAACCTCTCAGGCTGCAGTTCCACTACTTATAAAACAAATGCTATGTGTATTGGTTGATGTTTTAACAACAAGAAGGATATAACACCTTACAAGCGGATGATGCTTTATAATTTCTGAATTTCTTTTAGCTTTTTCCATTTAATGCCTAACCACCCTGTTAGGCAGATTATGTTATCGCAATCCTGTAGCTGAGGAAACAAGGCTAATGAGATTCAAATCACTCCTTTATCAGTATGAGAACATCATATGTAACCTAGGCCCACTAGAAGCACATGGTATAGTGGCAAAGAATACAGACTCTAAAGTCAGACTTACTAGGTTCAAACCCAGGTCCAACATTTACTATATGTGTGACTGGAAAAAACTTAATTCAAGTGTTACAGTTATTACTCTTGACAAAGGGATATTTGTCATTTTTAGGCAAGAATAAGGAAAACAAATTTTTAGGTGAAGAGCACATTTTATTTTCTCAGTAAAGGAGTATCTCAGAATAATGTGAGCAAGACATTTTTCAACTGTGCTCTGCAAATGTCCTCATGGGTCCCCATAATCAAAATAAGTTCTTCTGTTTTATATATTGACCTTCCCCACGATTTTTAAGGGATTCACTTGTATTCAAGGTTTTTTTTTAAATTTTTTTCAGGTACTACAGATTGAACCAGGGCACTTTACCACTACTTACGTTCCCAGTCATCCTTATTTTGAGACAGGGTCTCATTAAATTGTGGTGATGGCCTCAAACTTGTGATCCTCATGCCTCAGGCTCCAGAGTTGCTGTAAATACAGGTGTGCACCACTGCCCTCAGCTTGTATTCCAATTTTAAAGCCATTATATTATATTCATCCCTATGGTCTCTTGTAAGATTATAACTAACTAACTCCCTCAGATTTAAGCTCCTGCAAAAAAAGGCACCTTGTCGTTTATCTTAGTATCCTTCAAGCCCAACATAATGCAGGCAAACATTTTATGAATATTTGTTAAATATATAGAGAAGTTAATAATTTAAATATATCAAAATTACCGTGAACTTTATTTCCAGAAGCACCTAGCTATGTTCAGTTATCTCATGGCAGAATCACTATCTCCATACAAATTGGTGGTATATTAAAGAATCTGCATTTAAGAGACATTTTTAAAAAGGACACAGAATGTATAATATAATATGGAAACAGTTGATCCTTACAATTGATCATATATAAACTAAACGTATTTAAAAAGAAATACGACTTACCCTAATACAGCTGAAACAACAAAGCTTGGAGCAATGAGGACACAGACGAGCATCCCGCAATTTCTCCATACAAATGAAGCATCGGAAAACCTCAGCAATGCTCTTAAAATAATAAAGACAAAGTCCCAAGATAAGACTACTGAATCAAAAGTTTAAAACATGCTAAAAATAGTTCACCAAATGTTTACATTTATTCTGGGCTAACACCTTTGTTTTAATTATATTTGCAATTAGAAATTAGCTAGTCAAGGCTCAAGGTACCTCAGAACATCTCCTGGAAAGTGTGGGTTTTTTTTTTAAGCTTGACAATGAATCTAAGAAAAAGATATAAAATGCAAAGGCTTTATCTACAAATATCTTCAATGAAGGATTAATAATAATGGCAAGAATCTAGCTATAGCTCCAATGTCCAAATATTAATTATGGCAATTATAGGATAGTCACTAAAAATATTTGACTGATGGGCATGGTGGTCCAGGAAGCTTCTTGGGAGGCTGAAACAGGAGGATCAAAAGTTCAAGGCCAGACTGGATAGCAAGACCCTGTCTCAAAAAGGGATAGGGATGTAGCTCAATGGTAGAGTCCCTCAAGTTTAATCCCCAGTACCACAAAATAAAAATAAATTTTAAAATAGAGGAGCATGTGTGTGGGGCTGGAGGAATGCCAAGTGAATGCATAGCTCAGTGGTACAGCACTTGCCTAGCATGTGCTAGACACTGGTTTAAATCCCCAGTACTGCAAAAAGAAAAAACATGTGTTTGATTTAATGACACAAAAAAATGCTTATTATCTATCAAAGTAAGAAAAAAAGGTAATCCATGTGATTGAAAGCACAATATGAACTTTTTATTTTTCTGCAGTTTCCCAAGAGAAAAATTGCTTTTACAATTAAGAAGGTAAACATTGCCAGGCACAGTGGTGCAGGTCTGTAATCTCAGTAACTCAGGAGGCTGAAGGAGGACTGAAGTTCAAGGCCACTTCAGCAATTTAGTGAAGCCCTAAGCTGCTTAGGGAGACCTTGTCTCAAAAAAAAAATTATAAGGGTTGGGGTAAAGTGCCCCTGGGTTCAATCCCCAAAGCCAAAAAAAAATAAAAATAAAAAATTTTAGAAAAATGTATCCTACTGGCAGTATATTTTAATCCAGAAAACTAATTCATAATCCAGAAATCTGAATTTCTGTCCTGACACTGTGACCAACTAGCTATTTCTGTAAGATTGAGAATCTACCTCTACTGAAAATTTTGGTGGCAACTCTATGGGGCCTTGGGGAGAAAAACAACTTGTAAATAGAATGGTATTATCTTTGCAAATCTCAGTTGAACCAATTTAGGAAGCAACTGACAAACACATAAAATTAATTTTTTTTTACAGTACTGATATTTTTTTTCTATTTCAGGAGAATTAAACTCTCCTAAAACAAGGGAACTTTGTAAAACTTTTATAATATTTTCACCAGGGGAACTAAGGAGAAAAATCACTCATGAGACTAATCATGACTGCAGGGTTGGAACCTGTAAGATGCAGACTTTTTACTCGCTGGGGGTGGACAAAATGTTCACTGGAAGAACTAGTTGCAAGTGGAGTGGTCCAAAATAGTTAGTTACCCTTATCAAGAAGCAAGGATTCTGGGTTGAGGTTATGGTGCAGCGGTAGCGTGCCCGCCTAGCACTCGTGAGGCACTGGGTTCGATCCTCAGCACCACATAAAAATAAAATATATTCTGTACACCTACAACTAAAAAATAAATATTAAAAAGAAGTAAGGATTCACTTTGGGGGGCTCTGAGACAAGAGAATCGCGAGTTCAAAGCCAGCCTCTCACCAAGGGCGAGGGGTTAACCAACTCAGTGAGACCCTGTCTCTACATAAAACACCAAATAGGGCTGCGGATGTGGCCCAGTGGCCGAGCGCCCCTGAGTTCCACGCCCAGTACCAAAAAAAAGCAAGGATTTCGTATTTTAGTATTTGAAAGGCTCGAAATTAAGCCATCATTATGTAATTATGCTTATGGTTGGGGTATTTTCATAAGCCACGATTATGAAAATATCTCAACCATGTGAAATCAGTTTACAAGAATCAGATATGAAAAAGTTTGTTCTAGATGCTACAGTCAAATAAGATAGTACGAAATATATGTGTGTATATATTCTATCTCAACCTAGAAAAGGCAGAAGCCTGCGAAATTTAACACAGGGAGGGAAGAATGATTATCCATTCGGAGCGAGAGGTGGATGCTCTCTCGCGAACTGGCATGTAGTAGTGGCGAGTAGCAAGGCACGACCATCTGATGAATTTGCAGTTTTGCTCTGCATAGGCTGCATTTTGCAAATAGTCGGTGGGGATAAGTACAGGTGCCAAGACATTCTGAAAACGCCAGGATACGCAGCACCTGACTGCAGAACAGACTTGAGTAGGAGAAACCCAGAAGGCTGCAGAACGAGCACCCGGCCAGCTCTCTTCGCAGCAGCAACCACAGCATGGGGTGGAGGGCTGGGGGTGCGTCTACCAAAGGATGACGAGGGACTGGCACCCCGAATAAAAAATGCTAACCAGGTGGCGGGGGAGACTAACCACCACCCTCCACAACTGCCCCCTCACCTCCACACTCTGTTCATCCATTGCCTCCGGCTCTCGGCGGGGCCCCCGGCGACCCGCGGAGTCCGTGGTCTGCCCTGTTAGGCGCTGGCCCGAGGTCGCCAGGTCAAATCAGCAAGAAAAGCCTGGGCCCACGTCAAGGGGCTCCGACAAGTGCCCAACCTGCGCGCCCCATCGCTTCAGGTTCTGTACGGGCTAACCCCCTTTCGCCATTTTTATCCGCGCGCCCGCCTTGGGGCACAGAGGTAGGGTGATTGGTGGCCAGAGCTCCTTCCTCCCGCCTCACCCGCCAGCGAGGGACCGCAAGTGAGCCTTGGCCCACGTGACGCGGGCGCGAGCGTATCTGAACTGCCACTGGACCCAGGAGGGCGCTGGTCACAGGCGAAGAAGGCGCCGCAGAGAATTCGCAAACACCAACGGTAACCACGGCAGCTAGAGGCGCGGCAGCCGGGGTAGACGCTGCACGCATGCGCGCAGGACGGGAGCGGAGAGGCGGGCGCCTAGTTCCCGCGGTGTGGGGGCGTACACGAGACTTGGCGAGCTTTTGCCGCAGTGTTGCGTGCCTTGGGCCGCAAGCTGGCGTTCGCCGCCGTAACTTGCCGCTTCGTCTCGCTCCGCCCTGTTTATCAAAGGGGCGGAGTCCTACTAGCCTCAAATATTAGCGCGCCAAAAATTAGAGCCACCTGCGGAGCTTGTGGAACGCGCAGACTTCGAAGCCACACCCCTAGGCATTCTGACTCCTACTAGATTGTTGGGTGGGGTAAGGAAACCTGCGTTTTCAACAATCACAGTCGCTGACCCGCTGAAAGTGGTATATGATCAACACCTTTAGAAATCCTGTACGGAGAATTCCTGCCTAGTAGTACTTTCTCTGGGTAGCCCTGATTCAAAGATTTTTGAGACTACCTTTCCGCCTACTCTAGTGGAATTGGCAAAGCTCCAGACTGAACACGAGAAGCGTTTCTGTGGTAGTGGGAGAACAAAGCAAGAATGAAGACATCAGACCCAATACCCCATGCTTCTTCTTTTTTTTTAAATATTTACTTCTTAGTTGTAGGTGGACAGAATATTTTATTTTTATGTGGTGCTGAGGATCGAACCCAGTGCCTCACACATGCTAGGCGAGCACGCTACCACTGCGCCATAACCCCAGTGCCCCCATACTTCTTTTGACAATTTGAATTGAGCTGTTATGTGACTACTGAAATGACAAAAGTATCTCGGCTGCATTCACCCTTCCCATACGTGGGATCTGCTTACTAGTTTAAAACTCTGCCAGAAGATGTAGACTGCAGAATTGAAGTTGTGAGACAAAGCACATTCATAAAATTCTTACTTCAAACCTCATTTTTCCTTTCCAGTTCATTGCAAACAGCTATTTATTAATACCACAATTTAGAGTACGAATGTAGGGGATTAATAACCTAGAATACCAGGAGTTTGGATTTAAAGTAGTGGACAATAAAAAGGTCACAGACAAGATATGATTTATTAAGATTAATCTGGGACTGAAAATGCTTTCACTAAAAATTATGGTCTTGGAAAAACAAAGTGATGTTTGCACAAGCTAAAGGTCCACTTTCAATTTCTTAATTTTGTTATGTGAATTTTACCTCAACTTAAAAATTTATTTGAGCACCAGGGGTGCTGTAGCAGGCCTGTAATCCCAATGGCTCAGGAGGCTGAGACAAGAGGATCACAAGTTTGAGGCTAGCCTTAGCAATTTAGCAAGGCCCTTAGGCAACTTAGTGAGGCCCTGTCTCAAAATAAAAAAAACAAAAAGGTATGGGGATTTAGCTCATTGGTAAAGCATCCCTGCTGTATGTAAATCCCCAGAAAAAAACAAAACCAAACCACCACTGTGAAACACTACAGTACTTGGGATTCCAGGAATATTGAGAGGTGGTTCTTACCCCTAAGGAACAGTACAGCAGACAAATAAGACAAACCACAATATATGATAAACACTAAAATAAGTTATTATATATTTGCCCAAGAAATTAAAGTTTGATTTATTGCACTTCAAAATAGTGAAAATTAGAAAAACCTAGACAATTAATTAGGGCCCTTTGGTTGCAAGCACAAAGTCTGATTCTGCCTAAATTGAGCAAAGGAAAAAAAAAATTAGGCAGGATGCTTTAAAGTTCATCTGCCAAGCTCTGGGGTTAGGGAGCCTGTTACCTGCTCTATCAGTCCCTTAAAGGCTGACTGTGATCCCCTTACCATGACATTAATCTCCTAACTTGCTATTGTATAACTTAACATACCTTAAATGTCTCTCAACAAGGAACTAATCAAAATCATGGTATATCCAGCCGGGCGCGGTGGCTCAAGCCTGTAATCCCAGCACTTAGGGAGGCTGAGACAGGAGAATCGCGAGTTCAAAGCCAGCCTCAGCAATGGCGAGGTGCTAAGCAACTCAGTGAGACCCTGCCTCTACATAAAACACAAAATAGGGCTGAGGATGTGGCTCAGTGGTTGAGTGCCCCTGAGTTCAATCCCCAGTACC
>PVHX01009604.1:0-23381 GCA_004024805.1 Geosciurus inauris | reverse complement strand
TTAAAAAAAAAGAATGGTGGATGTATGATATGACGTGACAAATACATTTAAAATGAAAAAGAAATTAGCCAGGTGTGGTGGTTCACACCTGTAATCCCAGCAGTTTGGGAAACTGAGGCAGAAGGATCACAAGTTTAAGGCCAGTCTCAGTAATTTAGTGAAGCCCTGAGCAACTGACACCATGTCTCAAAATAAAAAATTAAAAGGACTTGGGGATATAGCTCAGTGGTAAAGCACCCCTGGGTTCAATCCCCAGTACTTCACCCCAGCCCATGGGGGCAGGGGGGACACAACTAAATATAGCTGCAGTCAAATTATGGTTATCAACCTGTTTTGTAAAACAAAAAAAAATTTTTTTAATCTGAATACATGTAGGAATGGTTGAAGAAATTGCACATTACTTTTGAAGAACTGTATGCACATTACTTCCTGTACTTTTAATATCTTAAACATTTATTATAATTTATGAATAAAAGCACTATAGTCACATAGGAGAAAAGTATGATTTAGATGAGAAACAGGTATCTACATTAGCATAGTAAGAATGAAGATAAAGTGGAGGTTGAATATTATGAACAATTTAGAAAAAGATTGTAGGTTTTATTAAATAAGAAGATAAATGAATATAAATTAGTTGTACATGTTTCAGTTTCAACTAACAGAAAAGTAGCCATTAACAAAATAAGCATTCTGAATATGTTCAATTTGAATCTTCAGGTAGAAAATTTATTGGCAGTACAAATATAGAGCAAGCGGAAGTTATATTTAGGAGTCATCCACAGAGGCTTGAGGCTTGGGAAATGAAAGAATACATTGAATACTGGCAGACACCTGTAATCCCAGCTACTTGGGAAGCTAAAGCAAGAAGATCACAAATCTGAGACCTGACCAGGAAACTTAGGAAAACCCTGTCTCAAAAGGAAAAAAAAAAAAAAAGCTGGGGTTATAGTTCAATGGTAGAATGCTTATCTAAGCATGCCTGAGGCGCTAGGTTCAATCCCTAGTACAACATTAAAACAAACATACAAAAAAAATATTGATAACTGCAGAGAGAACAATTTTAAGGAGGCCGAGGGGAAAAACTTTCATTTAGAAAACAACTATAAAGGAAATCATAGAAGAAAAGCAGCATAATCTAGTTTCTTTCCTGGACTGTTTAAGCAAAACCACTTCCATACTAATAGGAATGTTTTGACCTCTTTATGATACGGCCAGTTTTTGCATACCACCAATTAACATCACAGCCCAGAGTCATTCCATGACAAGATGAGATAACATTAATTGCCTGAATACTGAAGAAAATAAATACCTCATACTAAGGTATAGTTTTCTCTGTAATAAAAAAAAGTAGGGGTACCCTCTGTTCTTGAAATATTAAAACTAGACAGGACAATTTTTTAATATTTATTTTTTAGTTGTAGGTGGACAATATCTTTATTTAATTTTTATGTAGTGCCTCATGCGTGATAGGCGAGCATACTACCACTGAGCCATAAACCCAGCATAGACAGGATAATTTTAATGCAGCTACTCTCCCAATCTTGTTTGTCAGCTGTTATAAACTGTTAATAGGAAAATGCTGATAACAAATTTTAAAATCATGTAAAAGTATAACTCTATGAGCTGCAGATACCTTCCATGCATTTTCCCCAGTATTTTCAATGCCTAGTTATTTGGAATTTTTTGTTTTATTTTTTGGTACCAGGGATTGAACTCAGGGGTAGTTGACCACTGAGTCACACCCCCAGTCCTATTTTGTTTTTTAATTTAAAGACAGGGTCTCACTGAATTGCTTAGTGCCTTGCTTTTGCTAAGGCTGGCTTTGAACTTGCAATTTTCCTGTCTGACTCCCAAAGTGCTGGGATTACAGGTGTGTGCCACCACACCTGGCTGCCTAGTTTTTATTACACACACACACAAAAATAAATAAGTAAGCCTATATATATATACACACTTACTAAATAAGCTATATATATATATATATATATATATATGCCTACACACACACACACACACACATTTATTTAAGGCTTACTAAATTCAGTACCAAAACCTATGGTTAATTTTTTAAATATCTTATTATCCTTCCAACCATTCTCACACTGAAAGTTAAGTGATTTGGTCAGGGTCACAGCTAGAATTTAAAAACTAGTACAGTAATCATCCTCCTCACCCAGGTGGATGCCTGAAATTACAGGTAATACCAAATTCTACATATACTAGTTTTTTTCTATGTCCCGATGCATTGTATCACTGCTTTGATAGTTAATTTTAGGCAACCTGACTAGATTAAAGAATACCTAGACTAAGGGTGTTTCCAGAAGAGATTAGCATTTGAGTCTGAGTGGACAGAGTGAAGATCTTCCCTCAGTATAGATGAGCAACATCCTACTACCTGGAGGCCAAGATAGACAAATACAGAAGGTGAAATGGTCCCTGTGCCCAAGAACTGGGATAGACTCTTCTGCTGCCTTGGACATCACAATTCCAAGCTTTTCAACCTTTTGGAGTTCAGACCTTGTAACAGCAACTCCCCACCTCTAGGATCCCAGACTTTTGGCCTTTTAGGAGTTAAACCAGTTTCTCTAGTTTTTAGATGGCCTAATATAACACTTCTCAGATACCACACAACATGAATCAATTATCCTAAGAAATCTCCTCTACACATCTATATACATATCCCACTGGTTCTGTCTCTCTGGAGAACCCTAATACAAAGTGTTATTAGAATGTTCAATCTGATAACCCAGATGGCTACTGAATGACTAAGACAGTGTATACAGCATGGATAAACAGAACAAAGAATGGAGTAGGATGGAACAAGATTTATCACCAGTCAGAATAATGTGAAATTTAAAACTTAGGAATTATATCCAGAATTTGACATTTATTATTTTTGGACTGTGATTGACCACAGGTAACTAAAACCATGGAGAACAAAACTGCAGCTAAAAGGGGTAACTACTGTATTTATATAGTAGTCTCAGATGTGACTCCAAAGCTCAATCTTTTTTATCTTCTTTATTTTTATTTATTTATTTATTTATATGTGGTGCTGAGGATGGAACCCAGTGTTTCACACATGCTCAGCAAGTGCTCTACCACTGAGCTACAACCCCAGGCCCCAAAGCTCAATCTTTTTTTCTTTTTAAATTTTGTTTTAGTTGTTGATGGACCTTTATTTGTATTTTTTTAAAATAATATCTTTATTTTATTTGTTTATTTTTATGTGATGCTGAGGATTAAACCCAGTGCCTCATGCATGCGAGGTAAGCACTCTACCTCTGAGCTATAATCCCAGCCCCCTTTATTTGTATTTATTTGTATGTGGTGCTGAGAATGGAACCCAGTGCCTCACGCGTGCTAGGTAAGCACTCTTCCACTGAGCCACAACCCCAGCCCCCAATCTTAACTATAAAGCTGCAGTACCTGCTATCCCCAATTTGGCATAGCTTCAACATTTCTATAATAATTTGATTATCCAATTATCTTATTATATAGATACACCATGATTTATTTTCCTATTCACCTACTATTAGCCAGATATGTATTGCTATTATAAATAACTCCATAATATCTTTTCTTTTTTTTTTTCAAAGTATTAAAGGTTGAACCCAGAGCCTCACACATGCCAAGCACATGTACTACCACTGGCTATATCTTGTATCCCACAATTTTTTTTAATCTGTCCCTATTTTGTTTTTTTGTTTGTTTTTCTGGTGCTGGGGATAGAAACCAGGTCCTCCCACATGTTAGACAAGTACTATACCACTGAGCTACTTCCCCAGTCTTGTCCTTACTTTGGACAATTGCTTATTGCCAATAGTTGTTTGAAAATAAGTAGGGAAATTGGCTCACACATACAAAACTGCCAAGGATCAGATGCTCCAATGGAGCTTTCATCTACATTTTTTTTCCCTCCTGAAACAGGGTTTTGCAATGTTGCCCAGGCCAGGCTAGCCTTGAACTCAAAATCCTCCTGTCTCAGTCTTCTCGGTAGCTGAGATTATAGGTATGCACAACTGCACCTGGCTTTCTTTCATATAGAATGAACAATTACAGGGCTAGGGATGTAGTTCAGGTTAGGGATGTAGCATGTACAAGACCCTGGGTTCAATCTCCGCTGCTGCAAAAGCAAACAAAAAGAAACATAGGCTGAAGAAAAACAAAGGGATTATTGAAATAACACAGGGACAGTCTAACAGCATTACAGACAAGCTCATGTTGTGCAACATTAGTAGGGAGAAGGAATAGGAAAAAAAATAAGAATGAGGCTATCACAGACAAGCCAACTTATTACATTAACTAGGTTTTATGAGATTACACATCATATATTAATAGTCTCACAGATTTTATACAGATAATGACTCCTATCTGCAATGAACATTTCAAAAAATGGAAGTTTTATACATATAAATATATACGTTCCTTATTCTTTAAGGAATATCATACTCCTTCACACATTGATCGCGTGAAATATATATAAACATTATTTTATGACAAGGCAGAATATCTACATTATCTCAACCATACACAAAGAAAAACAGGTCCAAAATAGTGTTAAGGGAGTTCCTTAGTTAAAACTACAAAACTAAAATATTTATAAATATATATTTAAATCCCTACATTCCCATTCCAGTTTTTTTTAAAGGGGGAGCTAAATTTTATACAGATAATATCCGCTCTTATATTTTTCACTCATATTAAAGGCATCACTACCCTGTCACTCAAGCAAAACTTCCTTCTCCTTTATCAGCCCCGCACCTCTAATCATCAAGTGTTAACAAGGTATCTTCCTAAATTTCTGTGGTATGGATCTCTTCATTAGTTTCCTTTTTCAAGTCCATTTCTTCATAAGTCTGTTTTGTGAGATTTTAATTGCTCTGTCATAGTTTTTTCTTCTTCAGTCAGTGGTGACAACTAGAAAACAAATGACAACATTTTGATTTCAAAAATCTTCAAAGACTCTTAAATTAGTTAAACTCTGCTTCATCACGTCAACAAATTTTATACCAACAAAAGTTTATACCATATATGTACATGGTTATCTGTATACAAGGAATTATGATGTTTGAGATTCCAGAGTAATTGCAATAGAGACAGATGACAAAGAAATCAAACAATTTTAGAACTAAACAAAACCAAATAAATCATGATTGTATGTCATATTCTAAAAGTTTTTTGAAAAGGAGATGTGAACAAAAATACTCTTGAAATTTTCTCAGAGAAATAAGAGGCATGGGCTAAATTTGGAAGAATAATTAAAATGTGTTTAGTTGCAAATAATAAATATTTCAAAATAGATAAAC
This sequence comes from Geosciurus inauris, assembly GCA_004024805.1. Lineage (NCBI taxonomy): Eukaryota > Metazoa > Chordata > Mammalia > Rodentia > Sciuridae > Geosciurus > Geosciurus inauris. The sequence goes on along the minus strand of PVHX01009604.1, from coordinate 18,072 downwards.
TGTAAAATTCATTATCATTGCAAAATAAGTTCTGAAGAAAGAAAGACTTCAAAGCTGACTTAACTCTGTATCTTAACCACTTTGAGGAACTCAAGGTTTTCTCCAGTGAGGAAACTTCCTAGTTACCTACTTCCAAGCTTGCCCTCCTTACATGTCATTGGGAAACAAGCCCATTCCTGAACCAATGTAACTTAAAGAAAAATCCACTCGCCTGTCCAATCAAATATGTCTCTAGGTCTGAGGACAGGACCAGCTTCAACGCAGTAATGTGGCTATGAGGGAAGACATAAATCTCAAGAAAATCTATACTCTGATATGTAGAAAGAAATAGACTATAAGAAAACAGGCAGCGAGCACTATCCACCAAAAGTAGGAAGAAGAGCAAAAGCTAGAAGAAGGGAAACAAAGGAAGTTATATAGGATTCTCACAAAGCACCAAACAGTCTGCATGAAACAAAGGGTTATATGGGGAAATAATAGGAGATACAACTTGAATCACTCAAATAGTTACAAATCTGCTTCATTATATAGGTCATCTCTAGAGAGACTGCCAAATCTGGAGCACCCGAGACCTACAGAATCAGAATCTCTAGGGCACTGCTGTCCAATAAAACTTTCCATGATGCTGAAAATATTCTATATTTGTACTATCCAGTTGAGAGATGAATAACTTGAATTTTTAATTGTATGTAATTAAATTTAAATTTATATAGACACATAATGGCTCTTGGTCAGCCTAGATGTCCAACACCACCAGAAGCTACACAATTCTGATACGTAGCTGGTGTGAATGACCAACATTTGTGCAAAATATTCAAATGGATAAAATCATATGCCTTACTGCAACCCAAAAAGTTACAGATTCACTGAGAACTAACAAATCTTTCCAGAATATCATTTACTACCACTGAAATAGAAAAAAAGAAATTCTGTTTCAGCACTAAAATAATAAATTTTAAAAAGAATACTGGACAAAATTTACTAGGTTATTAACCTGTGAGAATTACTCTGGCTACTAGCCCATAATCCAATTATCTTACGCCATAATTTAGTGCACAGCTGGCAGACGAATATAGCATAGGCAGCCCCTTTTTGTTCTCATGCCCATAGCATAGTACTATTTTCTGCCATGCCCAGACAGTATAATACACGATTTTAAGAAGCCATTACCAATTAGTACCTAAGAAAAATTTACTGGAAATCTTTCATCCAGATAATTTATTTCTACACTTTGATTTCTTCTACATATAGCCTATCTTTTCTTTCTAAAACTCCAGTTTTCCTTGATAGTAAATGAACATTCTGCCAAATCCTTCAATTGTCTTAGTGCCTAGGTTAGCAGTTCATATCCTTTTTTCTTTTCTAACATATCTGAAGAGTTTTACACATCAGTGATAGAGACTTCCAATTACAAGGATTCTTATATTAAATGAGATGGAGATGGGGAATGGAATGAGAAAATGAAAGGGGAAACAGAAGTTAGGTCCACCTATTCCTGAGAACTGAATTGAAGAAAAGCAGAATTTAAAAAAAAAAAGTACTGGGAGGAAAAAAAGGTCACTGATACAGATGTTTTCCAGTCATCTCAGACTTATTACTTTTTCTAAGAACCAGCAGAGTGCGTACATCAAATAACTATTAGTAACTTCCCTCTTTCACCATGGTTAAGTAATACATGAGAGCATAACTCTTCATTAACCATGTCACATTCACATGCCTTATATACTTTATACCTCAGGGTATCAAGAAAATCTCACCAGGTTCAGTGGCCCACACCTGTAATCTCAGATGTTCAGAGGCTCAGCAGGAGGATCACAAGTTCAAGGTCACCCTCAGTAATTTGGTGAGGTCCTTAGCAACTTAGCAAGGCCCTAAGCAACTTAGTGAGACCCTATCTACAAATAAAAAATAAAAAGGGCTGGTGGTGTTGATCAGTAGTAAACTATCCCAGGTTAAATCCCCAGTAACCACCCCCCACCCCCCAAAAAATATCTCATTTTGGAGCTGGGGATGTAGTTCAGTGTAGAAGACTTATCTACCACTTGCAATACCCTGGGTTTGGTCCAGCACCAAGAAAGAAAAGAAGAAAAATAAATAATCTCATTTATATCTACAATCCGAACTAACTGCTAAATTTTAAAATCCAAGTTGCTAGGGTTTTATCTTTTTTTTTTTTTTTAATATTTTTTAGTTATACATAGACACAGTGTCTTTATTTTGTTTTGTTTATTTTTATGTGGTGCTGAGGATTGAACCCAGTGCCTCACACGTGTGAGGCAAGCGCTCTGCCACTGAGCCACAACCTCAGCCCTCTTTTTTTATTTTTGGTACTGGAGATTGAACTCGGGCACTGGACCACTGAGCCACATCCCCAGCCCTATTTTATGTTTTATGTAGAGACAGGGTCTCACTGAGTTGCTTAGTGCCTCGCCGTTGCTGAAGCTGGCTTTAAACTCACGATTCTCCTGTCTCAGCTTCCCTAAGTGCTGGAATTACAGACTTGCGCTGCTGCACCTGGCTGGGGTTTATCTTTTAAAACAACATTCAGAATTAAAACTATTCAAATCCAACATGCCAACTGAAAACATTACCTCCAGGTCTGTTTGCTTCTGTAGTTCTTGTATCATGGTCATAGTCTTATTCAAAGTAGCATAAATGTGGCTCTTAGTTTCTTTCTGCTTAACAGCAACTGGTTTAAAACGTGCATATAAAGTTTGATAGCGAGACTTTATTGCTGACAATTCCTTTAAGATTGTAACTGGATTCTTCTACATCAGGAAAAAAATTAATACATATTAAATCATGAGATGAAAAAAGTAAGGTTCTTTTTTGAGAATTAAAGCATACAACACATTCTATAAACCATTAAATTAAAAACTATTCACAGCCGGGCGCGGTGGCTCACACTTGTAATCCCAGCACTTAGGGAAGCTGAGACAGGAGAATCGCGAGTTCAAAGCCAGCCTCAGCAACAGCGAGGCACTAAGCAACTTGGTGAGACCCTGTCTCTACATAAAACACAAAATAGGGCTGGGGATGTGGCTCAGTGGTCAAGTGCCCCTGAGTTCAATCCCCAGTACCAAAAAAAAAAAAAAAAACTATTCACATTAATGCAACCATGTAACAGAGATTGAGAGCTGGGAAAAAAGAGTACAAGATCCTACTCTCAAGGAAATTATAGCCTAAGTACAGAAATAGTATGTGTGTATATGTACATTTATAATGTAATATATATAAAAATATATAACAATATTGTATGATACATATAAAATAACATGTATATATATCAATATTAAGCAACAAAGATTACCTTACATATATGCCATTTGAGACCTAGTTCACATTCATTAATTACACAGTATTTCTAATATGATTCTAATGGTGTTCAAAAGAAGATTAAAGGCACTATTTGGATTTATTCCTAAAAGAAAAAAATAATATAACATATGCCTATTATTCCAGCTACTTGGGGGGCTGAGACAGGAGGATCATAGTCAAGGCTAGCATGGGCAACTTCAGGAGACCCTGTCTCAAAATAAAAATCAGTAAAGGGTTGAGGTTGGACATGGTGGTGTACACCTGTAATTCCATCTACTCAGGAGGCTGCGGCCAACCAGGACTGAGTAACTTAGACCTTGTATCAAAATAAAGAAAGGCTGGGGACGTATCTGAGTAGTAGAGCAATACTTGGGTTCAATTTCCAGTACTTAAAAAATTAATAACAATAAAATAACTTGAAACCACTTATAAAATTCTTAAACACTATTGTAGGCACACTATTGTATGAACATCAAGTTATTTTATATACATAAGAATACAAAATTCAGTTGGGCATGGTGGCACAAGCCTATAATCCCAGCACTTTGGGAGGCTGAGACAGGAGAATCGCCAGTTCAAACAGCAAGGCGCTGAGCAACTCGGTGAGACCCTCTCTTTACATAAAACACAAAACAGGGCTGGGGATGTGGCTCAGTGGTCAACTGCCCCTGAGTTCAATCTCCAGTACCAAAAAAAAAAAAACTACAAAATTCATGCCAATTCAAACAACAATATTTATAAACTACGTTGGTTCTTCAAATTGATTTTACAATATAAATAGCTATTATTTCACAATAAGACATCGCTAGTTTCTCTCTGCCACTTGGTACTATAATTCTTTTCAATCTCTGATGGTTTCAACCTATTGCAAACCTCCATTCCTTCTAATACCCATCCTCTCCTACTTGTCACATGATTTCACCAACTGCATTGCTATAAAGATAGAAAAGACCTAGTAGAAGCCGGGCGTGGTGGCTCAAGCCTGTAATCCCAGCACTTAGGGAGGCTGAGACAGGAGAATCGCGAGTTCAAAGCCAGCCTCAGCAGTGGAGAAGTGCTAAGCAACTCAGTGAGACCCTATCTCTACATAAAACACAAAATAGGGCTGGGGATGTGGCTCAGTGGTAGAGTACCCCTGAGTTCAATCCCCAGTACCAAAAATAACTTTGGGAGGCTGAGACAGGAGAATTGTGAGTTCAAAGCCAGCCTCAGCAACAGTGAGGTACTAAGCAACTCAGTGAGACCCTGTCTCTACATAAAACACAAAATAGGGCTGGGGATGTGGCTCAGTGGCCAAGAACCCCTGAGTTCAATCCCTGGTACCAAAAGAAAAAAGAAAAAGAAAAGACCTAGTAGAAACCCTATTTTCCTGGCTTCTCATTCTAAAATGAAAATATCTATGGACATTCTCAGCTTTACTCAGCCCTAACACTACCACTACGGTATCCTCCCCATATCCTTCAGAACCTTACATTTTTCTTTATTTCAGTAATTTTTGGGGGGCTGGGGGCAGGTACTGGAGATTGAACTCAGGGACACTTGACCATTGAGCCACATCTCCAGCCCTATTTTGTATTTTATTAAGAGACAGGGTCTCAGAGTTGCTTAGCACCTCGCTTTTGCTGAGGCTGGTTTTTTTTTTTTTTTAATGTTTTTTTTTTTTTTTTTAATTTTTTTTTTTTTAGTTACAGATGGACACAATGTCTTTATTTTATTGCTTTGTATGTGGTGCTGAGGATCGAACCCAGGGCCTCACGCATGCGAGGCAAGCGCTCTACCGCTGAGCCACAATCCCAGCCCCTGAGGCTGGTTTTGAACTCATGATCCTACCGCCTCAGCCTCCTGAGCCACTGGGATTACAGGCACGTGCTACCACTCCCAGCCTATTTCAATAATGTTTTTAATATTTCCATGTACATAGACATAAAAATATATAGTTATATCTTCCTTGCTTCCATTTTCAGCTTAAAACCAGTTTATTTTTCTTATTCTATTTACCACCAAGCTTTAGAACCTATTATAATATACTTCTTTGGTTTAATATCAGCTGGGTGCAGTGGTACATGCCTATAATCTCAGTGACTCAGGAGGCTGAGGCAAAAGGATTGCAAGTTTAAGGCCAGCCTTTGAAACTTAGTGAGACCTTGTCTCATAATAAAAAATTATAAGGACTGAGGATGTTGTTCAGTGGTAAAACATTCATGAGTTCAATCACCAGTACCAAAATAAATAAAAATAAATCAAAAGGTCAAGCTTGCCGGGCGCAGTGGCTCAAGCCTGTAATCCCAGCACTTAGGGAGGCTGAAACAGGAGAATTGTGAGTTCAAAGCCAGCCTCAGCAACGGGGAGGTGCTAAGCAACTCAGTGAGACCCTGTCTCTACATAAAACACAAAATAGGGCTGGGGGTGTGGCTCAGTGGTCAAGTACCCCTGAGTTCAATCTCCAGTACCAAAAAAAAAAAAAAAAAAAGGTCAAGCTTGCAACAGAGCATGTAACTCAGTCATAGAGCATATGCTTAGCATACACCAGACCATATAGGTTCAATCTCTAGCACCAAAAAAAAAGTCAAGTTTAGTATACTGTATATAATTCTCCAGTCCTATTAGCTTTCTTTAATTCTTTTCTGGTCTATATTCCTTTTTTTTTTCTTTTAATTTTTTTTCACAACACCTTTATGCTATTTATTTATATTTACTTTTATGTGGTGCTGAGCATCGAACCCAGGGCCTTATATATGCTAGGCAAGCACTCTACCACTGAGGTACACTCCAACCCCTCTGGCCTATATTCTTTTTTTTTTTTTAATTTATATTAGTTATAGATGAACACAATATTTTTATTTATTTATTTTTACGTGGTGCTGAGGATTGAACCCAGTACCTCCCATGTGCGAGGCAAGCGCTCTACCACTGAGCCACAACCCCAGCCCTGGCCTGTATTCATAAAATTAACTCTTGGGCCACTGAGTGAAGGCACACACCTACCTCAGTACTAGAACATCCATGGGTTCAATCGCTAGTACCAAAAAAATATTTTTTTAAAAAAAATTCTTGCTGGTTGTGATAGCATACAAAGAAAGGGAACCCCCCCTCCCCTCAGCCAGGCGCGGTGGCTCAAGCCTGTAATCCCAGCACTTAGGGAGGCTGAGACAGGAGAATCGCGAGTTCAAAGCCAGCCTCAGCAACGGCGAGGCGCTAAGCAACTCAGTGAGACCCTGTCTCTACATAAAACACAAAATAGGGCTGGGGATATGGCTCAGTGGTCGAGTACCCCTGAGTTCAATCCCCAGTACCAAAAAAAAAAAAAGAAAGGGCCCCCAACAAGTGATAGTATAATTAATGAAGAAATCTAAACAATAATCATAAAATTTTACGGCATAAATAAAATATTTCCAAAGTTCTAAGAGATGAGTGAAGGGACAGAGGAGACAGTGGCATGAAGAAAACACACACAAGGTATCAGGAATTAGCATGACACCTATTTCTCAACAGCAACACTACAAGCTAGGAAATAACAAAGCAATGATATTAAAATTAAGAGAAAATAATCTGGCTGAGTATAGTTAGATATGCCTCTAATCTCAGTTCCCTGGGAAGCTGAGGCAAGAGGATTGCAAATTCAAGTATAGCCTGGGCAACTTAGTGAGACCCTGTATCAAAATAAAATAAAAATTATAAAGTAGCTAAATGATAGAGCACCTCATCTGAGTTCAATTCCCACTACTGCAATTTTAAAAAAAAATCTCCAATCTAGAATTCTATATTCAACCAAAACACTCATCAGGAAAAGAGGCTGAATTAGTCATGAGCTCATAGGAAAAATGAAGCAAGTTATGAAAAAAGGATAAGCAGCAGGCATGGTGGTCCACACTAATTATCCCAGCTACTTGGGAGGCTGAGGTGGGAGGCCAGCCTGGACAATTTAGTGAGACCCTGTCTCAAAGTAAAAAATAAAAAGAGCTGGAAATGTTTGTAGCTCATTGGTAGAGCACCTCTGTGTTTAAGCCCCAATATCACAAATGGATAAATAAAACAAAAGGAAAAGCAGGCATAGCATTCAACAGGGTTTAGACAAAAGCAATATTTAGAGTCATAACATAAATATTGAATATTGATTTATCAACAAATTGTGAAGACTGAAATAAATATGGGTAGTAGTTCATCTTTTTCATCATAGTAAGAATTATTGTTAATAACAGCTCATGTAGAGCACTTTCTCTGGATCAAAGAGTTCCAAGCACACTGCATATGTTAACTAATTTTATCCTCTCTCAACCTATGGAGTATGAATAACATCCCCATTTATAGTACAGGGAAGTTAAGTGGCTTGCATAAGATCTTGAGGCTAGTAAGAAGCAGAGTTGGAATTTGAATTAGAATTGTTTATATCCAGGAAATCAGTAGATATTTCAGATGCCAGGGGAATGTAGTACAAACATACTATTTAGAAATACAAAAGAAATACTAGGGCTGGGGGATAGCTCAGTGGTAAAGTGTGTGTTTAGCACATGGGAGGCCCTGAATTCAAGCGCCAGCACCAAAAAAATGAAAAAAAAAAAGATAGTAGAAGACACTGAAATAAACTAATGGCCTTCTTGAGGGTGGGAGAGTGTGAAACAATGAATTTCTATTTGAAATTATAAGTTTTATACTTGGGTGACTTTTCAAGTTATATGCAATTAATTTGATAGAAATAAAAGTTCAGAGTTGGGGGAAAAAAAACAGGTGTAAGTAAAGAAGAATTAACTGTGAGGAGACAGTGAATTGTGTAAGCATTAATGACCATCAGGTAAAAAAGCAACTCCAAAGTAATATGCCCAGAAAACTGTACATGTAACTCAGAAGAAATCTCATCATAAACTTATAGCTCAACAAAGCTGTTAGGAAAAAAAAAGTTGAAGAAGAGAAAAATAACTAGAAGTGAAACAAAGATGAGAGATGGAAGGCAGAGGAAAGTGGGAGCACTAAATGAAATGTCTGGAGCACAATAGTACTGGAAAGATACTGACTTAGAAGAGTCCTTTAGTCAGTCAGACGGTACCATTGGACCACAATGGTTAGTTGTTCTTCAGTCAGAAAGAAAAAGGACAAAGGAAAAAAGCTACTTTCAGAACTAGAAAATTCAAAGTTGACTCCCATAGAATTCTGAAATTCCATGAAGACTAAAAATTTAATGTTCATGAAATTCTCCCAATTTTATAAAAAGTTATTTTAGTTCACACTTCTACCCAATCAAAAAAAATTTTTAAATGTATGAAATTATTTTATAAACTGCAAAATATGCTATTTCCTGTCAGCCAACAGGTACTGAAAAGATATTAAAGTTAACAAGCAATGCTTGGAGATTATTTGCTTTTATCCCCTGTGCATGTACACTTATAGCTATGATTTTAGAATTTAAAAAGTCAGATGTTTGAGCTGGGCGTGGTGGCACACATATGTAATCCCAGCACTTTGGGAGGCTGAGACAGGAGAATTGCGAGTTCAAAGTCAGCCTCAGCAATGGTGAGGTGCTAAGCAATGCAGTGAGACCCTGTTGCTACATAAAACACAAAAACTAGGGCTGGGGATGTGGCTCAGTGGTGGAGTGCCCTTGAGTTCACTCCCCAGTACAAAAAAAAACAAACAAAAAAAGTCAGATGTTTAAGTATGTGCTTATAGTCCCAAACTACTCAGGAGGCTGAGGCAGTACGATCATTTAAGCCCAGAAGCTTGAGACCAGCCTAGGCAACATAGTAAAACTCGTCTCAAAATTAAATTTTAAAAAATTAATAAAATAATAAAAGGCTAATATTTCTAATCAACAGAACCTTAGAATAAATATATAATTTTATGCAAAAATCACTTCATAAAATATTTAATAGCAAATTTAATAGTATATCATCATCTTCCTCAGAGAATATCAAAACAGCCAGGACTTCTTTCCTTACAACTTATTAAAGATCTACTACTCTAGGGGCTAGAGTCATGGCTCAGTGGTAGAGCACCTGCCTAGCATGTGTGAGGCACTGGGTTTGATCCTCAGCACCACACACAAAGCAATAAAATAAAGAAATTGTGTCGACACATCTACAACTAAAAAAAAATTTAAAAAAAAAAAAGATCTACTACTCTAGGGGTAGCAATATTGTCTCTTAAAATTTCTGAGCTTCCATAACTGGCTTGTTTGTATTTCTGAATTCAATCATTCTTCTGTAAAAGTTAGAGAAAAATCACCACAAATTTTACTGATTCTTGGTATAATCTCTCTATTATGATCTAAAGAAGTTTCCATCACAAGACTTTAAGACTATAAATTTAGTAATATATTTATTATAATCTATTACTATGAGAAATATTATCAGAAATATTTTTTTAAAATATTCAGTTAAAAAGGTTTTGTTCAAAAAAAAAAAAAAAGTTTTGTTCTTTCATAGATTACCTGACCTGTTGAATCAGGATGATTTGTCTTGATTTCATATTCCAGCCTGTACTGAATGTAATCCAGATCAGAGTCAGCTTTCTGGAACTAGAAATTAGCACAAGTCATTATTTTGTAAACCAAAAGACACATTATTAAATATGATACTTTATTTTTTTCTTTTTACTTCACATTTTTTAGTATTTTAATAATATATAATAAACACTCATTTTCAAACTATCAATCTGTAAAGATAGTTCAATGGTTGAGTGCTTGCCTATCATGCTCCAGGCCCTAAGTTTGATCACCACCCAGAACTGTCCAAAAAAAAGGAAAAAATGTATGGAATTAAAAAGTATAAGGCAGGTGCAGTGGTAATGCCTGTAATCCCAGCAGTTTGGGAGGTTGAGACAGGAGGATCCATAATTCAGAGCCAGCCTCAGCAACAGCGAGGCGGTAAGCAACTCAGTGAGACCCTGTCTCTAAATAAAATACAAAATAGGACTGGGGGTGTGGCTCAGTGGTCAAGTGCCCTTGAGTTCAATCCCTAGTGTACACACACACACACACACACACACACCAAGAAGTATATAAAACATCTATCATTTAGCCAGTTGCAGCAGCACACCTATAATCGCCACAACTCCATAGGTTAGGTCAGGAAAATCACAAGTTCAAGGCCAAACTCAGCAACTTAGTGATGCCCTGCCTTGTCTGTTGTTTTGTTTTGTTTTGTACCAGGGATTGAACCCAGGGGCACTTAACCACTGAGCCACATCTGTAGAGCCCTTTTTTATTTTTTATTTTGAGACAGGGTCTCACTGAATTGCTTAGGGTCTTGTGAAGTTGCTGAGGCTGGCCTTAAACTTGAGATCCTCCTGCCTTAGTTTCCGGTGCTGCTAGGATTACAGGCATGTGCCATCGCACCTGCCAAGGCCTTGTCTTAAAAAGTAAAAAGGGATGGTGATGTAGCTCAGTGGTAAAGTGCCCCTGGGTTTAATCCTCAGTAATCCCTCCCCAAATCCATTATTCATAATACTTGTGCTCTATTAAAAATTTTTTATACTTTTTAAATTTTTTTTGGGGGGGTGAGGTGTATTGGGGATTGAACTCAGGGACACTCAACCAATGAGCCACATCCCCAGCCCTATTTTATACTTTATAAAATAGGGTTGCTATTTTTATAAAATAGAGTTGCTTAGCACCTCGTTTTTGCTGAAGCTGGCTTTGAAATTGACATCCTCCTGTCTCAGCCTCCCAAGCCACTGGGATTACAAGCATGTGCCACCACGCCCAGCTCTATTAAAAAACTTTTAAAAATGGCTCCGGAGATTGAGGCTGAAGGATCATAAGCAACTTAGCAAGAGCCTGTCTCAAAATAAAATGTAAAAAGCCGGGCGCAGTGGCGCAATCCTGTAATCCCAGCACTTAGGGAGGTTGAGACAGGGCAATCACGAGTTCAAAGCCAGCCTCAGCAACAGCGAGGCACTAAGCAACTCAATGAGACCCTGTCTCTGCATAAAACACAAAAAATAGGGCTGGAGATGTGGCTCAGTGGTCAAGTGCCCCTGAGTCCAATCTCCAGTACCAATAAATAAATAAATAAATAAATAAATAGAAAATAATATAAGGGGCTGGGATTGTAGCTCAGCGGTAGCACGCTTACCTTGCATGCGTGAGGCCCTGGGTTCGATCCTCAGCACCACATACAAAGCAATAAAATAAAAAGACATTGTGTCCATCCACAACCAGAAAAAAATTTTAAAAAAAAGAAAAGAAAAGAAGATGTAAAAGGGATGGGCATATGGCTCAGTTGTTAAGCGCCCCTCCTTTCGATCCCTGGTACCAAAGAAAAATTTTTTTTCACTACATAAGGCTATGTATGTGTGTGTATGTGTGTTATTATTGAGGAGCAAACACAGGGCTTCACACATGCTAGGCAAGAAATATACCACTTAGTTACACCCACAGCCCTTCTAGAAATTTATTTTACTTTTCCATTACTGGGGGTTGAACCCACACCCACACCACTGACCTATATTCCCAGCCCTTTGTTTTAAAATTTTATTATGATTTCCAGGCATGCAAGGCCCTAAGCAACTTAGCATAAAACAAAAAAGGGCTGGGGATGTGGCTCAGTGGTTAAGTACCACTGGGTTCAATCCTTGGTACTAAAATGAAATGAAATTTTATTATGAGATAGGGTCTCACTAAATTTACCCAGCCTGGCCTCGAATTTGGGATCTTAAACCTCTTTAGCAGGTTGGATTTCAGGTGTTTATCCCTATGTCTGGATAAGAACTGCTTAAATTCCTCCCACCCCTGCTGAGAATTGAACTGGGAGACCTCCTTTTTTTTTAATTTTTTTTTAGTTGTAGATGGATACAATACCTTTATTTTATTTATTTATTGTTATGTGGTGCTGAGGATCGAACTCAGTGTCTCACACGTGCAAAGAAAGCAATCTGCTACCACTGAGCCACAGCCCCAGCCCCAAGAAAGCCCTTATTTTTATTTTTTTGAAAGGGGCTCTTCCTAAACTGTTGAGGCTGGCATGGAACTTGCAATCCCCCTGACTCAGCCTCCCAAGTAGCTGAGATTACAGACATGTGCCAGCAAGTCTGGCTACTACTTAAAACTTTGAAGTCATTTCTCCATAAATCTTTCTTAGATTTTAAATTAAATTAAGATACTAAATAGCAATTGTCATATATTAATACCAAACACTAACAATGATCCAGTATTCCCTAGAATCACTGACATTCTCATCAGTTATGGAGTCTTTTTGTACCTCTTGGAAGGAAATATGATTAAGTTAAAACACAGAACAAATTTATTTCAGGTGTATTCACAGCCAGCTTTATTACAAATAACTCATTAACCAAAAGATACAGATATGTGCCACCAAAATTAGAGACCTTGAAGAATCACAAAGTATTCAAGAAAAGATAACATACTGTGTTAAAAGTAGCAATCTAAACAACCCCAATTTCCTTGGGTGCTAGCATAGGCTCTGTAGTAAACCTCTAAGGGAGAAAAATGGGGAATATCTCCACATGCTATCATTAGTATATAAGGACTGAATTTAAGTGAAATTTTACATTTAAAAGTTCCAATACTTATGTCTCAGTTACAGAATATGTGCTTCAATTTTTTACTTTATGTATTTCATAACATTTGTAATAAATTATTACTTTTAATATGTTGCCTTGAATTTATCAGGGATAAAACCACAGTCCTTAGAATTTACAGAGGGCAAAATGTGATGTCCTAAGCTTGATCTCCCAATCCTAGCCCAAAGCCTAAGAGACTGCGTTCTGCCTTCCCCTGGAGTTAGTTGTTAAACATTTATATGCATTCAATTGCTTTTCAAAGATTTTCTTTTTGTTGTTGAGGGCTCTTGCTATGTTATCCAGGCTGGCCTAGAACTCCTGAGCTAGAGCAATCCTCTTTGTTCAACTTCCTGATTTGGGACTATAAACACACTGTTACAACTAGCTTCAAAAAAAATTTTTTTTTAAATTTACATCTCCTCCCATTAAAATATATATATATATATATTTGTATACACACACACACATATTAGTTGTAGATGGACACAATACCTTTCTTTCTTTCTTTATTTTTATGTGGTGCTAAGGATTGAACCCAGTGCCTCATACATGCTAGGTAAGTGCTCTACCACTGAGCTACAACCACAGCCCTTCCATTCCTTTTAAGTAATCTGCCCATATTTAGAAAATATTTCAGAGAACAAAGAATTCAAGTAGACTTTAAAATATAGAAAGCTCATGCAGGGTGCAATGGTGCACGCCTGTAATCCCAGCAATTCAGGAGGCTGAGGCAGGAGGATGGCAAGTTCAAAGCCAGCCTCAACTTAGTGAGATCCTATCTCTAAAAAATATAAAGGGCTGGGGATGTGGTTCAGCAGTTAAGCACCCTTGAGTTCAATCCCTGGTACCAAGAAGAGAAAAAAAGGCTCAAAAACTTTAAAATGAAATAACCATATGAACCAGCAATTCTACTTACGGACATATATCCAAAAAAGAAAACAAGGTCTTATAGAAATATTTGTATGCTCATTTCCATAGCAGCATTATTCATAATAGCCAAAAGATACAAGCAAGCTTATGTTCAAGGGAAGCATATATAACAAATGTGAACACACAATGGAATGTCATTCAGCCTTAAAAAGGAAATTCTGACATATGCTGTAATATGGATGAACCTGAGATCATGCTAAGTAAGTGAAAAAAAAGTCTGTCAGAGGAAGTACAAATACTCCATGTCTATTTATTTGAACTACCAAGAGTAATCAAATTCATAAAGACCAGCCCAGGCTGGTGGTACACACCTATAATCCCAAAAACTGGGAGGCTGAGACACAAGTTGCTAAGGCCAGCCTCAGCACCTTGGTGAGGCCCTGTCTCAAAATAAAAAATAAAAAGAGCTGGGAATGTGGTTCAATGGTAGAGCATCCTGGGTTCAATCCCCAGTACAAGACAAAAAAAATTTTATTTTCATAGAGACAGAAGGTAGAATGGTGGTTGCCAGAGACTCCAGGAAGGAAGTAATGATTAAGTTATTGTTTAATAGATACGTAGTTTCCATTTTGGAAGACAAAAAAAAGTTCTAAAGGTATATAATGGTGATGGTTGCACAACATTGTGAATATACTTAATACCAATGAATTGTACATTTAAATACTGTCAAAATGATAAATTTTATGTTGTATTTTGCCATGATTAATTTTTTTTTTTTAAAAGACAGAAAAAGGCTTGAGAGTAAAATGTTATCCTCTGTGGACAACTATACAGGCTATTTTGTGACTATATATATTAATATATATTTACATATATATCTTATATATATAAATACAGGGGAGGTATTTGCTTATTAGTGAAATGGTCTAGGGAACCAAAAAGAGTATGAAGGATTTCAATGCAATGTTAAGAGACAGAAAAACAATCTTAAGAGCCTCTGAGGGACTGGGGTTTTAGCGTGGTGGTAGAGCACTTCCCTAGTACATCAAGTGAGGCACTGGGTTCAATCCTTAGCACCACATAAAAATAAATAAATAAAATAAAGATATTGTGTCCATCTATAACTAAAAAAAAAATTTTTTTTTTTTTTTGTGGTGCTAGGGATTGAACCTAGAGCCTTGTTCATATGGGGTAAGCACTCTACCAACTGAGCTATACCCCCAGCCCCAAAATTTGTTTTCAAAAGAGCGTCTGACCCAGGCGCGGTGGCGCACGCCTATAATGCCAGCACTTTGGGAGGCTGAGACAGGAGAATCACGAGTTCAAAGCCAGCCTCAGCAATGGCAAGATGCCAAGCAACTCAGTGTGACCCTGTCTCTACATAAAACACAAAATAGGGCTGGAGATGTGGCTCAGTGGTTGAGTGCCATTAAGTTCAATCCACGGTACAAACAAAAAAAACCCAAAACACACACACACACACACACACACAAACTAATAAAGATGAATGTTGCCGCCTTCTACTATATTCTGACATTTAAACTTCAGATTTTATTGCTTATAGTAAACTCTATCTCCTGTTTTCCTCCTAAACAAAGAATATTTTCGGTTCAGTTTTAGCTACAGAGTTTCTGCAGCCTGCCTCATTGTTCTTCCCAAATATCAAATCCCTAGGGCTGGGGATATAGCTCAGTTGGTAGAGTGCTTGCCTTGCATGCACAAGGCCCTGGGTTCAATCCCCAGCACCACAAAAACAGAACAACCAAACCAAGTATCAAATCCCTATAAATAATATTGCACAATTCAGAGCTACTTACACAGTGGAGACAATACTGATAGGGTTCTAGGATCTGGTGATAAACAGGAAATTTTTTGGTTACATAGTAGGAAATTTATTGACAAATTATGATGATCCCTAAAATACTGCTAAACTTCACTCACAGCCCTCCTCCTTATTAAGTAACCGTTGTGGAAGCCTTATAGAACAGTGAAGTTTCTGTATTTACTAACTTTTACCTAATTAACTTTAGCTACCTTTATTATTTTTAGGGGATTATAATTTTTTTAAAATATTTTTTTAGTTGTAGATGGACACAATGTCTTTATTTTATTGCTTTGTATGTGGTGCTGAGGATCGAACCCAGGGCCTCACGCATGCGAGGCAAGCGCTCTACCGCTGAGCCACAACCCCAGCCCTAGGGGATTATAATTTTAAAGAAAAACTAGTGATTATGTTTAAGCCCAAAACATTTATATTTCAGAAACAACCACAGTTTTCTTCTAAATCAGTAATAAAAATAAAGGGAAAGGTTAAATATTGACCCTCAAGGTGATTTAAAAAATATTTAAGTTAGCTGGAATAATCTATGGAAAATCACTGTCAAAGCACCTCAAGAATAACCGATTTTCTCTCTGTGGACTGGACATCTTTGGAAATAGACTGGGATCATAAAGGATAGTCCATACAAATAGGAAAAGAAATAGTTTAAGAAATAATTATTTCAGAAAAATATGCTACATATTTTATAAGCATTTATTGTTGTCCTAGCTTTTAATATTACCAGTTTAAGGCTTTAAGTAACTGACACATTGTATTACATAGTACTCAACTATTTACAGCAAAAAGAAAAGAAAGAATATAATTTCAGTCCTCAGGTTAAAAATACTTGTCTTGGAGCCTGTAATCCAGCAGTTTGGGAGGCTGAGACAGGAGAATCACGATTCAAAGCCAGCCTCAGCAACCACGAGGGTGCTAAGCAACTCAGTGAGACCCTGTCTCTAAATGAAACATAAAATAGGGCTCGGGATGTGGCTCAGTGGTCAAGTGCCCCTGAGTTCAATCCCTGGTACAAAAACAAAAAACAAAAAACTTGTCTTGGGCTGAGGATATAGCTCAGTCAGTAGAGTACTTGCCTCCCATGCACAAGGCCCTGGGTTCAATCTCCAGCACCACAAAAAATAAAATAAAATAAATACTTGCCTTTACCAGGAACAGTGTTGCATGCCTGTAATCCCAATAACTTTAGAGGCGAAGAAAGGAGGATCACAAATTTGAGGCAACCACAATAACTTATTGAGGCGCTAAGCAACTTAGCAAGACCCTGTCTCAAAATAAAAAATAAGGGCTGGGGTGGTGGCTTAGTGGCAAAGCGCTTGCCTCGTATGCGTGAGGCACTGGGTTCGATCCTCAGCACCACATAATAATAAACAAAGATATTGTGTCCATCTACAATCAAAAATTTAAAAAAGTAAATAAAAATAAATAAAAATAAAAAATAAAAAGATCTAGCTGGGCATGGTGGTGCACGCCTATAAACCCTGCACTTTGGGAGGCTAAGACAGGAGAATCGTGAGTTCAAAGCCAGCCTCAGCAAGGGCGAGGTGCTAAGCAACTCAGTGAGACCATCTCTACATAAAACACAAAATAGGGCTGGGGATGTGGCTCAGTGGTCAAGTAACCAAGTTCAATCCCCAGCACCAAAAAATAAATAAATAAAAAGATCTGGGGGCTGGGGCTATAGCTCAGTGGTAGAGCGCTTGCCTAGCATGTCTGAGGCACTGGGTTCGATCCTCAGCACCACATATGAATAATAAGTGAACAAAATAAAGATACATCAACAACTAAGAAAATGTTTTAAAAAAAAGATCTGGGAATATAGGTCAGTGGTATAGTGCCCATGGGTTCAATCCCCAGTACCAAAAAATAAAAATACTTGCTTTTTAAAAACAAATCCATAGATTCCCATTGTAACAATAATGTTTCACTACAAAAAGATCAGTGCTCTTAAAAGTTTAAAAGACATACTTTTATAAGAGACTTTGTCTCAACACCATCAAACCACAAGGCAATAATGAAAAAAAAAACTGCAGTCTAGCCCATTGTTTTTGGAATAGAGGAGTTGGTAAAGGTATGTTCTGGATTCACCAGGTAGGCTTAGAAATGCATTTTTTTTTTTTCAGCACTATTTTTTTTTTTTAAATTTTTATTCTTGTTTTATTTAGGCTTACATGTTGACAGTGCAAATTGACTCATTGTACATAGATAGAGGATAACATATCAATTCTCTGGTTGTAAGTTGTATAGAATCACATCATATATGCAGTCATACATAAAGTTAGGGTTATTATGACCATCATATTCCATCACCCTTGCTGTCCCCATGCCCCCTCCTCCCTTACACCCCTGTGAACGGAGATCCACCATTGTTCCCATGACCTTTCCCACATTATGGATCAGCATCCACTTATCAATGAGTACATTCGGCATTTGGTTTTCTGAGATTGGCTTACTTCACTTAGCATGATATTCTCCAACTCCATCCATTTACCTGCAAATGCCATAATTTTATTCTCTCTTATTGCTGAGTAATA
>PVHX01009603.1:0-75257 GCA_004024805.1 Geosciurus inauris | reverse complement strand
GGACCTTAGGGAAGCCCTGATAGTATTCTGATCTTGATTCTATTAGCACTGGTTCATGAGAAGTCAGTGTGCTGTACTCCTGACAAGTCATCTTTATGTGTATTATACTTCATTACAAAGTTTTTAAAATGATATTTTACAAAGAAAAACAAGAAAGAAAAGGAGAATAATCAGGAGTAGGGAGAGAAGGAAGATAAGGAACCCCTGTACTCAGAGACTCCTAAAGGGAAAGGAGGAGGCCATTCCTGCCCTTGGGGTGCTGCCTGTTCACCATGGTGACACTGCCCTTCACGGCAGAGGAGACTCAGTAAAATAAAGATGAACTTGTCTTCTTCGAATAGCACACATTTATTATAATATGTTTTAGCACAAGTATATAACAGAGACGTCACCCCTGACTTATGGATGCAGTGGGTTAGAATGAGGCCAGACAAGGGCTTCTCCCAGGGGAACTGCATAGTCTTGCCTCCTGGCAGCAGGTCTCCTTGGCTGGCTGCCATAGAACAGGGAGAGCCACAGGCCCCAGGGCCCAGGAGCTTCCAGGCCTTAGATTTCTCCTCTTACCTCCTCCCTGGTGCTGGCCCTCTGGAAGTCTCTTAGGTTGCCAGAGGCAGTCTCCTAGTCCAGCCAGGAACACCCATGTGGGGCCCTGCCAGGTTGGCCCTCTCCACCTCCTAGGCCTGGCAAGTCAGTTCTCATGCCACGAGGCCCACTCTGTGTCTCTGGCTCCGTCCGCACATCTGATCTAGTCAGTAGGTCTCAACTTCCTCCCTAGCCATTGTCCCTCACGTCTGGGAATGGTGTTGTGCTCAAGCCAGAGGGCTGGGTGTGACACTTGGCATGCTCTCTGCTCCCACCCCCCACACTGTGCCACACACAGTGCAAAGAGCAGGAGGCTGGTATTTAAATAACTTCACTTTGGGGTCCCTCGACCTACATTGAGTGAAACTGATCTAACCCCTTAGTCAACTACCTGTTTTGTCCCCAAAGCCAGAGCCTACTAAATGTGAATTATTTGGAATCTCCCAGTTCTCTGCCCTGGTCAGCCAGATTTGGCTGGAATGAACATAGAACAGGGAATCCCCAGTTTCTGTGACACCCAGAGGGTCAGGCTGCCCCCCAATGGGGAGAGAGGCAGAGCCAGAAAACTGAGCAGTGGCCAGGCCACCCCGTTGTTGCCTATGTCCTACATGCAATTATAGACCCGCAGGAAAGCATCACCAAGAAGCTATATGAGCTAGCCACTCTTCAAGGGCAGGTATGTGTGCTAGAAGCCACAGGGCGGCTAGCTACCCTCACAGACCTGGAGGAAAGAAGCCTGGCTATCTGCAGACGAATCTCACTGGATTAAGGAAAAAGCCCTAGCTCTGATGTCAGAGGAGTCTGGGTTCAAATCTCAATCCACCTCTGGCTAGTGTGACACTAAGCAAGTTCCTCAGGCTCTATAAGCTTCCGTTTTTTTCATCAGTTGGGGGTGGGGGGCGAAGATAATGTGACCCAATGCTAAGTTCTGAATGATGAATATGAGCTAGGTTGGTGGGCACAGTTTTGGCAGGTAGAGCAGCACAGACAAAGAGCCTGCGGTAGGAAGACGGGACAGTGAGGCCAGTGAAGCCAGAACACAGGACGGAGAGAGCCCTGCAGAAGCTGCAGAGCCTCCCTCAGAGTTGAGGCTTTGAGGGACACATGTGCCTGGGAGCATCCTGGCTGGTGAGTGAAGTGCTCAAAAGGCCCCACACTCGCCTTTGGGATGTGCACACACACTAACACGCACACAGGGGCACACACTAACAGCACACTGGCTCCTTCGCTCCTCAGGGAGGCTCCTGTGCCCCGGGTACAGCCACACCTTCCTCTAAGCAAGGTGGTGAGGAAGACCTCCCTGTGGTCCTTGTCCCTCCTCCTATTCTTCCTCCCCACTGGAGGGGATGAATAGGCTTGCTTGGGCCTCTGTGATCTCTGTTTCCCTGGGCTCTCACAGAGTGGCACCCACCAGCATGACTGGGTAGAATCAGGGAGAGCGGCTATATGGCGACTATACTTCCCAAGGTAGGAATGAGGACAGTGGAACTTTTAGCACAAGATAAATGACATCAGGCTGGTTCATCATGGGTAACCTGTGGACCTGCTCAAACTTCCTCCATTTCTACTCCAGAAAGGGTGACCCACCGGGAAATTCCAGAGACACCCTCCTGTTTCTGACCAGTCTTCCTCTTTAAGGCCCTAGGCCTGCCTGGACGGTCCCAGAACCCGTGCTCCTATGCCCGGTGTGTCCATGAAACCATGCAAGGGCTAGGGCTTCATGGGACCCCACAGGAGGCAGCGTAAGCAAGAGAGCCCACGGGAAGGGGTTATTTGGACTGTGCTGGACTAGGGCCCAGGCTAGGTCTCCTTGGGTGGAGGAATGGGGTGTGCTGGAATTTAGGGATTGGGTAGCAAGGAGGTAAGAGTCCTATGTCAGACTCGGGCACATCAAAGACCCAAGAATCTAATCACTAGGGCCTGGATAAGGAGCAGGAATCAGGTCTGATCCAAAAGTCCCAAAACAAACACTGATAATGAGCTCAGGAGGCTCCAGGCTCAGCCTTCCCCTCTCCTACCCCATAGTTGCTAATTAAGCCTCAGATGAATGTGGCTGCAGCCGCAGGCCCTGGAGCCAGGGCAGTCCCACCCAGATCCCAGCCACTCTAGTTCTGGTTCTGAACAGGTGTACCTGTGAGGGGTTGCATGCCTTCTGCTAGGGCTCTTCCTGTGCTCACCAAGAGCATCTTGGGGCAAGATGGGGCCCAGAGGCCCAGGATAGGGAGCTGGGGTGGGCAGCTTCCCGAGGGATGCTCTGGACACGTCTGGGGAGCTACACTAACACTCCTGACATCTGATATCTGGAGGGTCTGGCTCTACCTGCCTGTTGTACCATGTGGGGAAACCAAGGCCTGGAGTGGATACAGGGACCCACAGTCTCAGGGAGTCTTCATGAACCCTGCAGAGATGGGGATCATCTCTGGGACGATCCCAGAGATTTCCTTCTTGAAGCTCTCCTTTTGCAGATTCTGAGGGTATTTGGAAAGTGTCTGGCCAAATGTGGTTCTGCTTCTTGCCAAGTCCAGGGACTCTCTTCTGATAGATACCTCATAGACTTCATGCAGCTGAGGCTGTGACCCTGAGGGTCCAGGAGGATCTCTGAGGGTCTCATCTTTGTTCCTTGGCATAACGCACCACCATTGGGCTCAAGGCTTCAATGGCTTGCCCTCCAGTGAGTCTGTCTCTTATTGGCCAGGCTCTTTGTGCTGACTTGCCCTTGGCCTACTCTGGACATTAATATGCCCTCCTGTCCACATCTCTGCCTCATCTCTCAAAACCAAAAGTGGGATGATAGAGGCTCAGCATCCAGGTCCCCAGCAGAGAACGAGGCCAAATTGCAGGCACAGTAGTGAGGTGGGGTCTCCACATGGCCTGGGCTACTGTCCAGGATAGTGAGAGAGCCCCTAGGGCCCTCAGCTCCAAATCCATGGCGCATGGATGCTCCTGCTCTTTACCATCTGCCTCCAGGGATGGTCATAGTGTCAAGGGGGTTCCAGCTTGAATCTGCCCCTCCTACCCCTGCATTCCTTTCCCCTATTGGTTCTTTCAGTTGTCAGAACTCTAAACCTCAGAGTTCTCAATCTCTCCTTTCCTTTTGTTATACCCTGCCCTCCACAGCAAAGAATGATATCCATTGTCAATGGCCTGCTCTGGAGGCTGGGAAGTCTGAGGTCCAGGTGTCGGCCAATCTGGTGTCTGGTGAGGACCTGCTTCCTGGTTTCAGGGAGTTGTCTTCTCCTTTCGTCCTCACAGGGTGGAGAGCAGAGGGTGGGTCTCTTCTTAGAAAGGCACTATTCTCACCCAGGAGGGCTCCACCCTCAGGACCAACCACCTCCCAAAGGCCTCACCTCCTACTACATCTCAGTGGGGGTTAGGATCTCTACATTCAAATTTGGGGCGGGGCACACAAACATTCAGTGCATAGCCCCTCCCAATAGTCTCCCTCTTGTGCCCCATCCTCCTTCTCACTCCCCTCCTCACCTCCCACCCCTATTTCTACACAGCAGCTAGAACCACCCAGTTAAAACCTAAATCAGAATCTGGCACAGTGGTTCACACCTATAATTCTAGCTACTCAGGAGGATACTAAGTTTAAAGGCAGACTGGGTGACTTAAAAGACCTCATCTCAAAATAACAAAAGAGACTGGCTCTGGGGTGTACACCCGCAATCCCAGTGGCTTGAGAGGCTGAAGCAGGAGGATCTCGAGTTAAAGGCCAGTCTTTGCAATTTAGTGAGGCCCTTAATAACTTAGCAACTTGTCTCAAAAGAAAAAAATAAGAAGGGCTGGGGATGTGGCTCAGTGGTTAAGCATCCTGTGTTCAATCCCTGGTACAAAAAAAAACACAAAACAGGCCTGGCACAGTGGAGCATGCCTGTAATCCCAGCAGCTCGGGAGGCTGAGGCAGGAAGATCGCAAGTTCAAAGACAACTTCAGCAAAAGCGAGGTGCTAAGCAACTCAGTGAGAACCTGTCCCTAAATAAAACACAAAATAGGGCTGGGGATGTGGCTCAAGGGTCGAGTGCCCCTGAGTTCAATTCCCAGTACCCCCCGCCAAAAAAAAACAATGTAAGTCAGATCTTGTCTCCTCAGAACCCTCCAGTAGTGTCCTATTGCCCTTAAAATAAAGTCCACTTGCCAAACTGTCCCACAAGACCTAAAACCTGGATCCTCCCCTGCCCTCATCTGCAGCCCTCTGCCCCGCTCACCCCACACATCTGCCCTGATCTCCTTCGGATCTTTTGCTTCCTTTGAACCTGTGGAGCACATGCCCTGCCAGGGCCAAAGCACACCCTTTGCTTGGAACTCCCTTCCTGTTCACGCAGCCTTTGTCTTGCCATTCAAGTTTCTGCTCCAGTGTCACTTCCCCACCGAGGTCTTCCTTGACGTGCGCATCCCTGCCGCCCATCTGCATTCAAAGTTCTCTTTCCTGAACTCATCCGTTGGCTATTTGCTATTCAATTGTCATTCAATTGTCTCAAGCGTAATAGGAAGTAAGTTCATGAGGGCAGGGGCCTTATCCGTTCTGGCCACTGCTGGGTCCCCAGCACAGTACCTGGCACATTATCAGGTGCTCAGTAAGTAATTGTGGAGTGAGGGGATGTGTGTATGCCCCCTTCTGTCTGCACCCCAAACCTCCTCACAGTCCACAGCCTGACCCGACCTGGTTGTCACAATAGAGTGCCTCCATTGCCCGCAATGGTAGTGGCCTCCACCTTCCCCATCCACCCCAATCTACTCTTCACACCCCTCTCTCCCTCTACTCTGCTCCCAGTAACCCAGTCTTTTTTTTGGGGGGGGGGTACTGGGGATTGGTACCAGAGGCACTTAAACAGTGAGTCACATCCTCAGCCATTTTTTTAAAAATATTTTTTAGATATACATGGACACAGTGTCTTTATTTGTTTACTTATTTTTATGTGGTGCTGAGGATCGAACCCAGTGCCTCACACGTGAGAGGCAAGCACTCTGCCACTGAGCCACAACCCCAGCCCCTCAGCCATTTTTTAAATATTTTATTTAGAGACATGGTCTCACTGAGTTGCTTAGGGTCTCGCTAATTTGCTGAGGCTGGCTTTGAACTTGCAATCCTCCTGCCTCAGCCTTCTGAGCTGCTGGGATTATAGGCATGGTCACCACCTGGCAGTAGCCCAGTCTTTCCCTTCTCAACAAATAGCTAGACCCACACTCCCTTTTCCTGCTCCAAATCTTTTTATTTTTTATTTTTTATTTTTTGTAGATGGACACTATATCTTCATTTCTTTTTATGTGGTGCTGAGGATCGAACCCAGTGCCTCACGCATGTGAGGCAGGCGCTCTCACTGAGCCACAATCCCAGCCCCCTCCAAATCTTCATCTCCATGGTCTACATCCTTCAGGAAACATCCCCACATCAGCTGCTGCTGCTGTGGCAACCATGACAAAACCGAGCTCAGGTTGTGTCAAGTACCTGCTGAGTGTTTTAAGTGCATTTTCTCATTTAACTCATCACAACATTATGAGAGAAGATCATTAGCTCTCCTTAATAGATGAAGAAACAGGTTCAGAGAGGTTGAGCCATCTGCCTGAGGTCCCTGAGCAATCACACCTGTCTTTTGTGAGTTTTATTTCTCTCACTAGATTGAAGCCTTTGGGGAGCAGGGGCCTTTTCAGGATGCAGCCTCTACAATCCCAGATTTTGTTATCTGGGCTCCGCTGTGTCCAATATTTACTTGTGAAATCAAGGCCACTATGCTTGAGTACACTGCTACCCTTCCCCCGACATGTCAATATGTTGATATATTCCCTGGGTCCTTTAATCCCAGGAACACAGAAGGGAACGGGGAAGGACCCCAAGGGACCTCATTTTCCCTTCTTCGCCAAAGGGAAAATAAGACAGCTGAGGAAGCCCCTGGTCAGTCAGCAGGTAGGGACATGGCCAGGGCCACACCCCTGCACTGCCCCCAAACTGTCATTATACTAATGATCTTTTAGGAACCCATGAATCGACATTTCACACAGCATGTGGCAAGCTAATGAAATGCCTGCTGGCACTCCTGACCTCCCAGCCTTTCTCCACAGGCAGCTCTGCTAGAAATGTTCATCCCCAGAGAAACTGAGTCCAGAGAGGAGTCTGGCTGGTGAGCAAGGCCAGAGGCCAGGAAGATACCACAGTGAGCAGGGAGGCTTCTGACCAACTCCCCGTGTACAGAACAAAGCTTCTAGAAGCTAAGGCGGAGGGCCCCAGATATCACAGCTGAACTCCCCTGATCTACGCTCTTCCCAGCCCCTTCTCCCTGACACCCCCATCTCCCATCCCTTTTCTCCCACCATCCTTCATGTCCACATGTAAGAGCTGGAGCCTCTAAACTCCAGGACAGACCGGACTGCCAAGAAGAAATGTCACCTGGAAAAATAGACTCTTCTGACTTTCACAAGCCAAAGGACTCCAACGTTAGAGGGTTTGGGTGCCAGGAATGCTTCAGGTATTTATGTGGAAAAGACCTAATGATTTCAGATCATGTTTAAGGTCCCAAGAGCCAGGAGGGCCAGTGAAGCAAATGCTAACTCAGGCTGCATTAGCAAAAATATTACATCTAAAGCAAAGGAGGTGCTGGGCTGAAGGCAGGTGAAGGCCAGGTCCGGGTACTACAGAGAGCTGAACATCTGGGTGTGCTGGAAAAAACCATGTATAAGTGAAAATAATATCTGTCTTTTGGGGGGCACTTAGTATGGGCCAGTCGCCATGGCTCCTGCTTGGTGGACAGTCTCTTACTTGACCTTCACAACAATTCCATGAGGGAGGGACTGTTATTATCTGTGTGTGACAGATAAGGAAACCGAAGGAAAAGCAAGTCAGGTTGTTAGGTGCACGTGGTCATGTGGTTACACCAAATTTCAAGGGTCAGCACTCTTGGTCCAGAGGCTAGACTTGGCCATGTGCAGATTCCAAGAGCAGAATTAGTGCCCGGCGGGAGGAAGAGTAGGGATTTCTTAAGACCAGAGTGGAGAGAGGGCTTCTGAGGTAGTGAGCTCCCTGTCCCTAGAAGTGTATGAGCGACTGGATAAACATCTCCAGGAACAGTTGAAGGCATCCCTGGATGGGTCCTGGCTCAGCTGGCCTACAAGCTCTAGGACTCTCTCTTAGGCTCTATGAAACCATATATACAGGCCCTGTCCACCTCTGCCCAGCTCTCCCTCTACCTCAGGACTCCATGATTTTTCTGGAAGCCCAGAGGTCCCTCATCGTAATCCCTTCCCTACCTCTGTGTTGGACTCTCTTTTCAAAGACATTGGTCAGCTGAGATTGTGGCTCAGTGCTAGAGCGCTTGCCTCGCATGCGTGAGGCACTGGGTTCGATTCTCAGCACCACATAAAAAAAAATAACTAAATAAATCGAAGACACTGGTCAGAGCACCTCAGAACTGAGGGTTCCATGACCTGACCTGACCTGGCGAGAGCCTTCCATGAGGCTGAGGTGCTTCCTGGCACCTGGGAAAGAAGGGCAGGCAAGGTCTCAGCCCCACCCATCCACAGAACCAAGCCATTCTGAGGATGCACAACTGTACAGGGGCCTGGTGAATAGGTGGGCTTCGAGCAGGCTCTGGGAGGGGCAGGGTCATCCTGTAGTTAACTGGGCAAAGCCCTGGCCTGGAATTCAAAAGGATTCCCAAGTGGGAATGTTGGAATGTGACCCTGCTGAGACTTGACCTACTTCTTCAGGGGGAGTATTTCAGAGTCTCTGCAGCCCACCTGAGGGAAGCCAGTGCCCTTAGCGGGGATGGGAGCAGGGTGGGGTGGGTGGACCCATGACTGGCATCCAGCCCCAGTGCAAGCCACTAATTAACTTCGTGGCCCAGGCAAGTTGCTTCACCTCCGGCTGTTTCCTCTTCTGTACAGGGTGACAACAATCCTGCCCAGTGAGGCCTGACAGAGATGAATGGTCTATGGGGCCCTGTGAAAAGCCGCCTGTGTTTACACCCAGGCTAAGTACTATTATTAATCACACAAGGGTGGGCTTGGGGAGGGCCCTTCCCAGTCTGACCTGAAATGTCACTCCCAGACAGGATGCTAGATCCTGTCCTTTCCTGAGGGCAGCCCAGCGGGTGGGCAGGGCCTGTTTCTAAAGAAGAGAAAGGAGCACTCAGCAAACATGCCCCATGTTGGTGATGATCTTTGGACCATGATGTCTGATTCCATCTGCGCACCACACCCTAATGTCAGCAGGGCTCAAACACAGGGGCATTGTGCCCACCCACTCCTTCCCGCCAGGAAAGCTGTCCACTCACAGCCCGCCCACCTGCTGAAAGGAAAATTCCTACAGTAGACCTCCAGGATCAGAGGCAGTGACCAGGGGAAGGGAAAGGGAGGGTTATGGGCACACTACTACAAGCCAATCCTGGGGACATGTCTCTTGGACTCTCCCAAGCCCCACAGATATGTTCAACAATGATATTTTGGTTTGAGGGGAACCCCAGGGGACAGACCAGGCTCCAGGGCTCAAGGATGAGGATAATCATCCCTGAGTGTTCTACACTCAGTGGGTGGAAGAGCAGTGAGCCCAAAAACTGGGACAATGGAAGAGCAGTGAGCCCAAAAACTGGGGGCAAGAGGGTCCCAAGAGTTGGTTGTTTTTTCCCTGAGGGTGGCTCTCTGGATGTGTCTGTCCACTTTCTTTCTTTTCTTTTCTTTTCTTTTTTTGGTACTGGAGATTTAACCCAGGAGTGATTTATCACTGAGCTACATCCCCAGCCACCTTCTTTCCTCCCTCCCCTCCTTCCTTTCCTTTCCTCTTTCTTTTATTTTGAGACAGGACCTCACTAAGTTTCTGAGGCTGGACTTGAATTTGCAATCCTCCTCTCTCAGCCTTCCGAGCCATTAGAATCACAGGTGTGCACCCCTGCACCTGGCTGGTCGTCCACTTTCTTTCTTTTTTTTTTTTGGTACCAGGGATTGAACTCAGGGATACTCGACCACTGAGCCACATCCCTAGCCCTATTTTGTGTTTTATTTAGAGACAGGGTCTCACTGAGTTGCTTAGCACCTCGCCGTTGTCATTGCTGAGGCTGGCTTTGAACTCATGATCCTCCTGTCTCAGCCTCCCAAAGTGCTGGGATTACAGGTATGTGCCACTGCACCTGGCTTGGCCGTCCACTTTCAAAGCAGTGTTGTGTTCCTCTTCTCACTGGCTACCTCAAACCAGTTCCTTGTATTCCAGGTAAAAAAACTGAGGCCCACTTGGGGTAACCAAATGCTTAAGACAGCAGAGATAGTGGCCTAGTCAGGGCTACAACCTGGTCTCTTGACTTAAGCCAGCCCATGTCTACCCCATGACAGTGTCAGTCCACAAGTAAAGAGGAGCCTACACAGATCCATGACTTACAAACATGCCTGGGGCCCCAGACCTGGTCCTGGCACGGCCATACCTGAGCCCTGCCTTGGCTCTCCTGTTCATGGCCATCATCCAAGCCACAGGAGGTACAGGGTAAGTGTTCAAGAATACCCAAAGAGCAGAGTTGAGCCGCCTGGGAGAACTGCAGACAGCAGCACTATCCCACAGCAGTGTGGAAAGGGCACAATGAATCTGGCCTGCAACGGAGTATCCTCCCAGTTTAGGGAACACAAAGGATGGAAAAGGAGAAAGGTTGCCCCCCTACCCCCTTGGTCTGTGCCAGGGCCCACTTGAAGGGATTCTCACAATCCTGTTGTGGCCAGTCCTCCTTGCCCATTTCGCTGACAGCAAGTGACACCCAAGGTCAGGATGGTCTGGTTGGTCCAATCCCCACACAGGGGAGAACCACCAGGAAATGAGGCCTAGGCAGTGGTGTTCCGGACAGCAGGCAGGGAAGGAAATGGAGGGAGCCCCACCCTGGTCCATCACCTCAGTGAGGAAGAGGATAGGTTTGCTCACTCCATAGGCTAGTGACCAGACACTGGACCGTCCCTAAGTCTTGGTCAAACTCACTCTCACTCTTCACCAGGTCTGAGTGGCTTTTCACAGAAACGAGTTCCTTTAGATTACCTGCATGGGGGGTTAGCAATGGCATCTTGGAAAGAAGGGAGACCTCAGTAAGAGGAAACCGAAAGAGCAGCCTGAGGAGAGAAAGGGGGCTCCTGCCACAGGACAGTATTCGGCAGGCCTGGTCCAATCCCAGCCCGGACAGGGGCTCCACTGGTGCCTCTGTGAGGCCCCTGATGTAAGGTGGAGGCTCTCTGCAGGCCACCCCTGGGGGTGGCTCTCTGGGAAAGCCTCTTTGCAAGACAGATACTTAGTTACATATCACACTTATTTTCTTTCTGCTCTTCCTGAGCCATTTCAGTAAAGGTCCTGTTTAAAGGTTTTGGCCTGGGCTCAGTCATGCTGGGGATGGTTAAGGAGGTCCCAGGGCCCACCTTTGGGCCAAATATGTTGAGAGTGAGAGAGAATAGTGTCCCCTAGGGCCTGCCCAGAGGAGTCCCAGAGCAGGGGAATCTTGTATACCCTCAACCCCTGCTACATTTCCCTAGCCCACTGCCGGCCTCGGAGTGTCAGAATCTTATCTCCTTAGGGCAGTCTTCCTCACAGGTCACCCTTCTGCATCCAGGACCCCAGCCATCCTGACACTTTAACAAAGCATCCACTTCTGCTGACTCCAAGTTCCGGGCCAGGGATTTTTTAAAGAAAAAGAAATGATCATAGACTTTTTACAAAAACCACAACCACCCCAAACTTCCCAGAATGAAGCCCCTACCCCTGTCAGGCCTGCCCTATGCCCACCCCAGCCCATGCCAGAAAAGATTCCACAAAAAGTTATTACCCATGGAGCCAGAATTTAAAAATAATTATATTAATAATAAATATGTTAAATTACATTTAAAACAATAAATAGAAAAATAAACTGATAAATAAAGTCAACAGGTACAAAATGTTTCAAAATTCCAACCAAAAACACACACAGACAGCTGACAGACAAGACAAATGGACGGAAGGGGAGTGTGAAACGCAACCACGGGACCCTTCAGTTCACGCTGCGGCTCCCTCCTTGCCCAGTCACCCTCTCCTCTCCCCAGCCTGGGGACCAGAAGACTCAGTGGCTGACATCTGTGGGGACTCCAGCCCACTCTGGGAAGCTTCTGGCTCCACCTCAGTGCCTTATGCTAAGCAGCCCTGAGCTCAGGCTGGGTGGGTCAGAGGATGGGAGTGAGACAGAGGCCAGACCACGGTGTGCATGGGTGGAGGACCAGGCCATCTACAGAGGCAGGTCAGTGCTATTGTGCCGGGTCTTCCTGGCAGTGCCATCATCCCGGGGTAGAGCCCTCTGCAGGTTGGACATGGCCACAGTCTTCTTGAGGTCAATCACGGCGTAGGAGTCTGAGCTGCGGGCAGGGTGGGTGATGGGCATCGGGGCTTGGGGCACTGAGGGGTTCTGGGGCCCTTTGGAGTGGTCTCCACCCCAGCCCTTGAGCTCCACCTGGATGTAGTTGAGCTGCCTTGGGGGTTCGGGGCCTGGTCGGCGGAAATCAAAGTTGAAGACCCTTGGGGAGCCACGGCGGCGGGTCAGTGGCACAGGGAAGCTGCTGTGGCTGCGGGTGGCAGCTCGGGTGCTGGTGGGCTTCTGCAGTGGGGTCTCGTCCTCCTCACCATCAGGGAAGCCATTGGAGGAGGGTGTGAGCCCATCCCTTGAGTCCCCATCGTCCCCGGCCTCCCCACCCAGCTGCTGGGCTTGGCTCTCCCACACAGGAGGCAGTGGGGGCAGGTTCTCATAGTGCAGCAGGGCAGCCCTGCGGTGGGCCAAGCCACTCCAGCCAGGCTCCTCCGGGCTCAGTCTCCAGCCACTGCCTCTCCGCAGCCCCCCGCTGACATTCTCGTAGGTGCATTTGGGCTGGGCTGGACACTCGGAAGAACCCTCGTTGTTATTGTTGTGGTGGGAAGGGTCATGCAGGCTGGGGCAGAGGCCCTGGCACTTCATCATGTGCCGCCGAGCAGGAGTGGGGCCCAACACAAACTTCACCTGGCCTGGCTGCAAGAACACCTGCGGATCCCGCTGATCGGGGCCCTGGGCCTGTGAGGGGAAGGGTGCCCGGCCCTCAGGCAGAGGCTGCAGGCAGTGCCGGCTCCTGCGCTGGTCATCTTCACTGGCAGGTGTGTTGACATAGGTGTGGGACTGTGGGGAAAGAGTCCAAGTGAGGCAGGAGGGTCCAAGGGTCAGGAGGAAGGAGAAGACAGAACAGATGGGGGAGAGAAGAGAGGCACAGTGAAAAAGAGCTGGAGTCTCTTCTCTCCTTGTCCTCCAAACCTGCCAGAGACACTGCCTCCCTTATGGGGACAGGAAGGAACCCCATCAATTTTATCCCCCTTCCCATGATCCTTCTTCCATATTTCCTATCTCCTGTCCCCACCCAGAACTACAGGGCAGGAGCTGGCCAGCTGCATGCTCACCTGCTCATCGGGGGCAATGAGGGCATGGGTGGACTCTTCCCCAAGTGAAGAGTGTCGCAGGCTGCTTGTTGATGGCCGCCGGGGAACGGAGAATCGTGGGCCCTCTCCAGGGCAGCCGGGAAAGCCATTGGAGAAGCTGGAGACAGCGTAGCCTAGAGCTGGGCCCAGGGGAGGCAAGCCCAGGTGAGGGGTACTTAAACCACTTGATAGCCACTTGCACCTGCATGTGTGCTGTGTCCTAGGACTCCTCCTGAGGGAGGGGTTCTCACTGGACTGGCAGCCCACACTGCCCGCCCACACTGCCCTTCACCTTCTCTCTGCTCCTCAAATCCTGCCTGCCCCTCAGAGGTCAGCCTGCAGTCGATCTCCCACTTTCTCCATTATAGCCTTTCCTGAACCACCCAAGCCATACCTATTGCCCCTGAGCTTCCCCTTGGTCTCATCCCAGCTCTGCTGGCAGGCTCCAGGAAGCTCCCCCCAAACAGACTGTTTTCTATCCTTTTTGTCCCCCACAGGTCAGCTCAGGGAGTGCCGAGAAGCAAGCAGGTGCATGGTCCAGACTCACTGACTGAATGCAGAAGCCATGGGAACCCCTCCAGAAGACTCACATCTAGAGATGCCTGCAGTGGCAGCTAGAGGGGCGCATGTGTGACCCAGCAGACAGAAGGAAGGAAGCAAAAAGCTCCAGACTGCAGTTTCCATGGAAACCCGAAGTCTTCCCATCTATTCCTCAACCATTAGTCAATACAAGGCCCAGGACTCCACAGCCTCAGCTTGAGTTACCTGATTGGTCCATCCTAGGACTTATCCATCCTCAAGGGTGGTTCCAATGATGAACAACTGTCCTGGAAGGCTGGCTTGCCCAGCTGTTCCCCCACCTGTTAGCCTGACTCATGCCTCCCAGTCTTGTGCTTCCCGGGCCTATGCTTGTGTATGTGCACACTGGGGTCCCAGAATGGGGGTCTCCTCACCATTGGGCTGCTGGGGGGCCCGAGGGAGATCAAGCTCAGTGGGGTGACTATTGCGGGTAATGATGACTGGCTCTTCCAGCACATTGATGCTGTTGCACTGCATCAGCTCCTGAAGGAGATTGAAGATTTCCTCAGCCCGAGAGCATTTGAATGCAAATATCCCTGGAGAAGGAGAGGAAGAAATGAAGGCTCCTTTGACTCCAGGGTTGAAGAGCTCCACAGACACACCAAGTGCAGGGAAGTCCCTGAACTCCAGTTCCAGGCCTGCACAGGGCCAGAAATATCTCTCCTTACCCTGATCATTTTTCCCAGGTGCACTCTAGAACCCTAGGGCTACTGGAGGGGCTGGGCCCAAGGTATCCCGCACCCTATATCCACATTATCTGTGAAGGAAGGAAGGAAGGGAGGGAGAAAAGATGCAGAGCTACAGAGCTAAAGGCAGATCTGGCAAGGCAGTTGTGTGGCTCCCAGATGCAGCCAGCTCACTGCTCTTCCTACTCCAACACAGCAACTCTGTCCAGGGAACAGCAGGACTGGCCTGGGCACCCAGACTCGGAGTGTAGAGATCACCTTGGTGTTGAGCCAGCCTGGATTCTGCAACAGTGGGACCTGAGACTGGAGGGAGGCTACTTGGGGTATGTGTGTGTGTGTGTGTGTGTGTGTGTGTGTGTGTGTCCACAACAAAGATAAATACAATTAGGCTGGGGTATGGACAATAATTACTATTATACTATGATATTACTATTAACACAAGGCACAGTATAGGACCATTGTGGTTTGCAGGAATGGGATGGGAAGGAGAGAGAGGAAGAAAATGGGCTATTCTGGCAAGATAAATCAGAGTTGGAAAAGACTGGGAAAGCCTGGAGTTTTGGAAGAACCTGAGCCTCTCTAGGATGCTAAGTGCCGAGCAAACCTCTCTAGAGCAAGGAAACCTTCCTCTGCTCACTCAGTGTTGTCTGTTGCTACCTATGAGCTCCAGGGGTGAGGTGCATGGAGATGAAGGCTCCTCCAGCAAACATGACCTCACAAATTCACTGTCTTGTTGGTCTCCACAGTGGAGAAGCTTGATCATCCCATTTCGGAAGTCATAATCCCAACCTGCATTTAACACAATCAGATGTAGAACTCTTTTTGCAGCATTTATGTATGGATCCTATACATAAACCCAGACCATGCAATTCCTTCAAAGAGTCATGGCTGGCTTTAACCTTGACCTCATGTTCTATCACCTCCTGGTCTCTGGCTGCAGGGAGAGAGGGGAGACAGAATACATTACACTCCACTGCTCACAGGTGAACCTCTTAAGGGTTAATATGTCCATTAGAGACCCACGTGTCCTGACTCCCCAGATATCATTCCCAAGCCACTCATGCCCAGAGGGGCCAGTCTCCTGACTGATGTCTTTCATTACTTATAGGGTCCAGAATGGACCCTGGAGGCTTAGAAAAAACTGTTCCTACTTAGAGGGCAGGAAGGATCCTTGTAACTGGAGTAACAGAGGGGAGAATTATTTGCTTTTACTAGGAAGGCTCTGACCTAGGAGCATGGACTCTTTCCCACAGGCAGTGCAACAAATGTACTTACAAAGCAACCTGAATGGAAATGGAAACTCAGGGAGCGAACAGATAGGACACTGGCCTGGAAGTCCACATAGTTCTGCAGTAAAGTGCTGTGTACCTTTGGCTAAGAACCTTTCCCTCTTTGGACAACACCTGTCAGTCTGATGGCTACGCTAGATGTTAAAGACCATCCTCAAATTCCATAACAAACTTCCCAACGGTTTCTGGTACTGCATCTTTCCCAGGTGCTCAAGTCCCTGCCCCAGGGGAGTGGGCAGGACTGGTACTTACCCTGGCCTGTTTGACATCTGCGGCCACTCTCAAAGGAGAAGAGGTTGGAGTCGTAGCCATAGCGTCGCAGGCAGAGGTAGGGCCAACGGACAGCCTCCCTCCGCTGCAGGTGCAGCACCAGCTCACTCTGTGTCAGCTCCATCACCCCTGAGCCCAGCTCCACCCCCTCATCATCCACATTGGTTACCTGGAAGGGAGGGGACAGAAAAGTCAATGAGTGAGTCCAATAAGAGTGTGCAGTGGGGGCTGGGATTGTAGCTCAGCGGCAGAGCGCTTGCCTCGCATGCGTGAGGCCCTGGGTTCGATCCTCAGCACCACATACAAAGCAATAAAATAAAGACAATGTATCCATCAACAACTAAACAAAATATATATTAAAAAAAAAAAAAGAGTGTTCAGTGGACCCTGAGCCACCAGGAGGCAGTTGGGAGACTTAAAGGTGTTATCTGACTCCACCCCAGACAATGTCTGAATGCCACAGTCACAGGGGATATACAAAGCAGAGCCATGGTCTCCTCTAGGGGACTCAGTTATGTCATCTGAACAAGAGAAGGAAGAGGGAAGTAGTTGACCCCCAAGGTCAGTGGTTAGATGATCAATGTTAAATGATCCCAGACAGTCCATGGCTTTATATGGAAAGACCAGACATTAATAAGGAAAGGGTTAAACTGTAAATTCAAATTCTTAAGACATCAGGAATGTCAAGCCCAAGGCACAAGAAATACATATTGCCTCAACTTCCCCAACTGTGTGACCTTGCAAGGGCTGCCTCCTCTGGTGGGCAGAGAAACATGCCTCAACATGTCCCAACATAACCCAGTGTGGGGAGGAGGCGCCCCCTACAGGGAGGGTTCAGGGGCCACGGTCCATGAAGTTTGGCTTTAGCTTCAAAAGGCAAACAGCAAACTGATACAGGGCTTATCATGTGCTAAGCACTACTTAATCCATTAAGTCCCAGCTTTCCAATTCTGAAAATATTTCCATGAAATTGACACAGGTGCATTAAAATAGATTTGGAAATCATAATGTAGGGCTTATTATATAATTTGTTATCATTAACTTTACATATTAAATATCACTACTAATAGCATCATCAATAATAATAATTATTATTAATTACTCACCTATTATTTTTCTGAAAATAATATAACTCTAAAAATGTAAATATTTATTTCAAAGGTTTTTTTCTTTTTGTATCAGGGATTGAACCCAGTGGCGCATGACCACTGAGTCACATCCCCAGCTGTTTTATCTTTTATTTTGAGACAGGGTCTTACTAAGTTGCTTCTGGCCTTGAACTTGCAATCCTTCTGTCTTGTCCTCCCGAGTTGCTGGGATTACTGGCACGTGCCAAGACGCCTGTCTTGAACATTTACTTTTTTTTTTTTTGGTACCGGGGATTGAACTCAGGGCATTCGGCCACTGAACCACATCCCCAGCCTTATTTTGTATTTCATTTAGAGACAAGGTCTCACTGAGTTGCTTAGTGCCTCACAGTTGCTGAGGTTGCCTTGGAATTTACAATCCTCCTGACTCAGCCTCCCAAGGTGCTGGAATTATAAGCGTGTGCCACCGCACCCGGCCATTTCCTTTTTTTTTTTTTTTTTTTTGGTACCGGGGATTGAACTCAGGAGTACTTGACCACTGAGCCACATCCCCAGCCCTATTTTGTATTTAGAGACAAGGTCTCACTGAGTTGCTTAGCGCCTCGACATTGCTGAGGCTGACTTTGAACTCGTGATTCTCCTGTCTCAGCCTCCCAAAGTGCTGGGATTACAGGTGTGCATCACCGCGCCCAGCTCATTTGCTCTTAATAGTATCAAGAGGAGCAAGAAATGGCAGTGGCCTGGGCCTTTTTTTCTCAGGCCACCTTAGAGGCTGTGAATGGGAGAAGACAAGCCCATAACATCAGTTGCCATTTCACTTTCCATAGAGAGACTGAGGTGACATGACTGCATGGGGCCTGAAACCAAGAGGCCATTAGGAACTCAAGGGAGGAGACCCTGAACTTGCTCTAGGTACCTTGAACTTGGTAGGGTGGTTGTCTGGGACGCTGTCTCTGTTCAGGCAGCTACAGCAGCTCCCCATGGTGTCAGAGCAGCTAGCCCACCCTAGAGAAAAATATAAGAGATAAGCAGGTCACCAGCCGCAGCTCCAAAAAGCCCTTCTCTGGGGGAACATGCGTAGAATCACCTCACTGTGATCACCTACTCTGTCCAAAAGACTGTATGACACAGACCTCAAAGAATTCACTCAATCCAGAGCTAGATAGACTTTGGATAAACATTAATTCAAGTTGAGTTAGAATGTGTTAAGGGTTCATGCTAATGGTGGGGGAGGGGCATGGAAAGGGCTTTTCAGAAGTACAACATTCAATCTGGACTCTGGCAAGTATGCAAGATTTTGACCCATGGAATGGTAGGGAAGGAAGACCTGGGCTGGAGAAAAAGCATGTATAGGATAGGCGCCCAGAAGTGACCTGTTTCAGGAATAGGGTGCCAACCCAAGGCCTTCATTCAGATTCAGCAAAGACAGTCACTTGGGAGTACCAGATACTTCAGCCTGTACCTTTCTCTTTTTTCCGCCTCCTTTTTTACCTTATCCCTTCTACGTCATCCAAGTTCTTTCCTCCTTCACTATCATCCCAACATCCACCTGAAAAGTTTCTTGTGGGTGTTTTCTTCAAATTAATTGTGATATTGCAAACATAAAGATACATTTGAAAGGGGCTGGGGTTATGGCGCAGTGGTAGCGTGCTCGCCTAGCACGCGTAAGGCACTGGGTTAGATCCTCAGCACCACATAAAAATAAAATAAAGATATTCTGTCCACCTACAACTAAAAAATAAATATTTTTTAAAAAAAGATACATTTGAAAGACTGAAGGTTTTAAACAGCACAATTTTTACAACTTGATTGGGTATTTCTCCATTTTAAAAAATCCTGGCACTGTAGTTGAGTGGTAGTGTGTGCATTGCCTGTACTGGGCCCTGGGCTCCACCCCAGCACTGCAAAACAAAAACAAAATGCTGGATTTGCTCCCCACTGACCAAAGTGGAGATCAGAAGCCTTACTATTTGGCTTTTCCCTCCAGGATTCTGGCACTTGGATAATATATCACAACAGTGAGGCCTATGCCTAGGATGGAGGGGATACCACCAGGCTTGAAAGGCCTAAGGGAATAAGAAACACATGGACCAACTCTAACTAGAAAGAAATTTCAAGAGCTTGCAATTTGCTGCAAGAATGAGCTGATAGGATCAAATATCCTTCTAGAAGTGCAGGATGTCCAAAGCCTTGAACAACCCAGTGATCTGTACTCTCCATTCCTCCCAACTTGGGAAACTCCAGGAAACTGACTCCCATACACAGCTCTTACCTCACCCAGGCCATTGGGAAGCTGACCATGGGAGGGGCATGAGGAAGGATTCCCACTTTATTCCCCCCGTCCTTGATGGGGTGTCATGGCAAACAGCCTGCAGAGAAGACACTTGGATCCCTCTGGATCACACCTGGGGCTCACCTAGCACAGAAAACAGAGACCACAGATTAGTAGAAAACTTCTGTCCTTATCCCAACTGTTAATGAAACTGACCTGCTGTCAGTCCATTCCATCTGGACATCTGTTCTAGGTCCTAATGGGACAGAAACACCTATGAAGAAAGTAAGATCATAGGACCACAAATTCTAAGCCCCATAGGCTGAGAGGGACAGACTCCTCTAGCATCAGTTTCAAGTCTGAGATAGCCCAATATCTTTCATATAAACCTGGAGGTTTATATGCCCCTGTCAGTGCTGTTACAAGCCAATACCCAAAACAAGGCCTTACTTTTGCAGAGAATTTTAACTCTACAAAGAACTTTCTTAAAAAGTACACTATGATGTACTAGAAATAGCACGCCTTAAGATCCAGGAAACCAATATCCTAGTCTGTTTTGTTGCTACCAGGTATCTGGGAGACTGTCAAGTCAATTCCCCACTACCCCATCCCCAACTCTCACCCAAAGCCTTAGTTTTTAGGGGGAACGTTGGAAAACTGTGGCACTTATAGTTGCAATAACTTCTAGAGGTAAGTATGTAAGACCAACATCACTAAAATAGACAGTTTCCTCTTCCAGGATGGGCTTCTGCAATCACACATTTTGAAGCTGGACTGACTTTCTATTCCCCAAACTCTGAAAAGTCCAAATTTAACAAAAATAATAACAAGCCAAGTTTGAGAGCATCTGAACCCCAGGTAGAGAAATCAACAAACTAGAACTCTGAAGACCCTCAAAATCCCACCCTCTTACTCTAGAAAAACAGTATTTCCAGTGCCCAGCATCTTTGCACAACTCCTCGGTAAAAGGACCCCCACCCTCTTAGTGTGGTTTATTCTCTGGAAGGAGGAAGGAGGAAGCAGGCCAAAGGAGATGTACACAGCCGATTCCTGGGAAAACACTGGAGTTTAAGCTATCAAAAAAAAGTGGGGATTGTGTGTGAAACCAAGAACTACAGGGTGCAAGTGGGGGAAGGGTTACACTTTTCCAGTCTCCATCTTTTTCCATCGGATGATGTCCAGACATATCATCACATAACCCATGGAGGAAGGATTCCATTGGGTGGGATGGATGGGGGAGGGGGCTCCCATCTAGGATAGGTATGGAGTGGGGACAGGAGTTAGAAGCGGTTATGGTGACTGACATGCATGCATGCGAAGGGGGACTTGAGCAAGAATTTTGGATTTGAGCATGGTGCAAAGAAAACAAAATATGAAAGCTCGATCTGAGGAATTTCAGCGAGGTGGAAGCATTTGGGGACATTCAGAACGGTGGGTTTGTGCGCGTTTCAAAGGATTCGTAGTGTGATCAAGGGGTTTCTGAGGGCTACAGGAGATGCGAAGGTATGACGGGGGAGGGGAGAGGGGAGGGTTTGGGGAGTAAGAGGCAGATTTGGCTGCAGGGTTGTCTGGGGTTATTTCTAGGGACCCGCAAGGAAAGGGGGGTCGGAGCCGCGTAGTAGTGCCTGGATCCCTGCCCTCAGCCTTGGGGGCTCCACCGCCCGCCCGCCCCGGGCTTCCTAGGGAGGGAGCGGAGACTGCAGCGCGGCGCGACGCGGCCTCGGTAGAGCCGCCTCGTCCCCGCCCCGCCGCGCCCCGACTCACATCGCCCATCGGCCGGGGCGGCGCCGGGCCCCGCTCCCGGGTCCCGCTGCAGTAGCCGCCGCCCGCCCGGAGCTAAGGCCTCCCTGCCCCGCCCCGCCCCGCCCCGCCCCACGGCCGCGGCCGCGGGGTCGGAGGTCACCGGCAGCACCAACGAGACGCTGCGGGCGGGCAAACCCGAGCGGGGGCGACCGGCGCACAGCCTAGAAGGTCCCTTTGGAGGACTTTGCAGTCGGGAACAGGGAGCATGCGCAGACGCCAGAGGGCGCTCCCGGTCAGCGGCTAGGAACCCTGGCAGGAACGGGGCGGGGCCCGAAGCGGAGGCGGGGCTGAGGGGACAGTCTGGAACAAGAAAGATAGGGAGAGGCTCCGAGGGAAACCAGTGGGAGAAGGGAGGACTTGGGACCCTAGAGGAGGGCTGAGAAGCGGGAAAACGGCGGGGGACCAATGGAGACAAAGGAAAGGGAATAGGAGCACACTGAGAGGGGCGGGGCTGAGGGGACCTGGGAACCCCCGCGGCCAGAGGCTGCGAACTCCGAAGGGCGCTTCCTTTCTACGCGCAACAGAGAACCTGGGGCGGGATCCCGGCGCAAAGCCCACATATGGCGGGGCAAGGCAGCTTGTGCTGTCTCCACCTCAAGATCCCACGAATGCTTTTCCTAAGTCCGCAGCACCAGACCCCTCCCCGCGGCACCCCTCTCCACCGGCGCGGACTGGGCTGGCTGGGGCCGCTGGGGACTGGAGGGGAGGGAGGGCTGCGCCAACGCGGGGGCGGGGCTGGGGCGGGGCCCAGCGGAGGGTCAGTCCAGAACTGCGCGGACACCGGCAGAGGCTGCGGTGAGGCCCCGGAGCAGTCCCGGTTCCCTTCCCAAAGCTATCAGCTAGACAAGGAGCCCGAGCAGACTTGGAAACCACACCATGCCATGTCCCCTTCCTGCGGGTGGGCCCCATAAAGTCCTAGAAAAACTTCGGCATCTATTAAGAGGGCACTTGGCGGGACCAGACACTCCCCTCTCCTTTCCCTCCAACTGCCGAGGGAAACCTTCCCGTGCCTCGGCTCTCCAATACTTGATGAGTCTGTCGGGCTCTGCCCTTCTGGGCCGGCGTGCGTTGGTGATGTCTATACTCCCTGAGCGTGGTTCCACCTGCCGGGAGGCGGGAGAGAGGGTTCAACCGGGTCCCTCATTTGGGGAGAGGAGGGAGGGGAAGTATGGCATGTTAGTAATGTGGGGTCCGGTGCTAGGTGGAGGTGAAGTTAGGCCGCTCTGGGTAGAGGGGAGGAAGGGTGAGAGGCAAAGGACTGACTTCTGAGCTTTGTTTCTAAATTCGGAAAATTCGGTGCTAAACTACAGCTATTAGCTAACCTAGAAGAAAGTGCAAATCCCCTTCTGGGGCCCCATGTGCCCCTTTCTTGCTGTCTGGAGCAGGGTCAGTGCTGTTAGGAGAAGTTGCTACTCCTGGTCCCCAGTGTGAACAGCCCATCCTGGCTACCTTCCACAGGAAACCTGCCTGACCTGAGGACAGAACAGGAAGGAAGCAGGTGGGTGTGGAGCCAGAAAGAAGGGAAGGGTGGCGCAGGACATTTGAAGCAGGGGCTGAGGAGGGTTCAGGCCTGGGAAGCAGTGATAACTGTTATGGTTCAAACCTGGGCCCAACCCCAAAGTCAGGTCTTATAGAGGCCAGAGATTTAATATTTATCCTCCTATGCCCAGCTGCTGTTAGAATCCATCCAGCTCTGAGGCCACCTCCTCCTAAAGCTTCCTTTAGCTTTCTAGTGTGACCTTGGACACATTAAAGTTTGTTTCAGCTGTAAAATGGTACCCAAAAAATCTGTTTTATAGGATTATTGTGGGGATGGACCATATTATGTAAAATCCTAAAATTGTCCCTGGCACAGAGTAAATTAAAAAATTGGCTATGGTAATCCCTCCCCTCCCACACCGCCGTTGAACTCAGGGGCACTTTACCATTGAGCTACATCCCTGCCCCTTTTTATTTCTTATTTTGAGACAAGGTCTTGCTAAGTTACCAAAGCTGGCCTTGAACTTGTGGTTCTCCTGCCTTAGGCTTCTGAATCAGTGGGATTACAGGCATGTACCACCATACACTGGCCGCTCTGGTGCTGGTAATTTTTTTCCCAGCGTGTGTGATCTCCCCAGAGTTCTGGTCCCATTCTGTCTGGTTTCACCACTAGCATATGAATTCCTTGAAGGCAGGGCCCATCTCTACTATATTTCACTAGTTTCTCTCCACCACCAAGATACTGTGGTCACATCAGGATTTGCTAAGAAAGTCTAAAGAAATGCACTAAGATTATCCAATGAAATTGCTGCCATAGGGTCAGTGGATGTAGCTCAATGGTAGAGCACTTGCCTAGTATGGGCAAGGCCCTGGGTTCAATCCCCAGCACTGCAAAAGAAAAACAAAGAAAAGAAATAAATAGCTGGTATAAATAGAAGCACAAAATTTTCCTCTGTCCTACAGAGCTTATAAACTAGATAAGCTGAGAGGGACATGAGTTTATGGAGAAATAGGGAGAATTCAGCTTGTTGAGGTGCCCATGGGCTCACCAAAAGGGCAAAATGTCCTCTCCTCCCACTGTGGGCCTCCTTTTCTCTTCCATCCCAATCTTGGGAGACTCCAGAATTTGAACTTCAGAAACTCAAGCTGAAAGGCCTGGCCTTTAGATCTGGCTCTGCCACGTGCTAGCTATTTGACCTTGGCTATACCATTCA
This sequence comes from Geosciurus inauris, assembly GCA_004024805.1. Lineage (NCBI taxonomy): Eukaryota > Metazoa > Chordata > Mammalia > Rodentia > Sciuridae > Geosciurus > Geosciurus inauris. The sequence goes on along the minus strand of PVHX01009603.1, from coordinate 51,580 downwards.
TGCTTACTGATCCTCTGCTTGGCCATATGTAAAATGGGGACAACAATACCACCTAAGTCACCTGGTTGTTGGCAAGATTGAGTGAGGTAATGCCTGTAAAGCACTCAGCACTGCCTAGCACACTATAAGGGCCTAATGAATGGAGGTGCTCTTATTGTTTTGGGTCAGACATTGCCGCCAATGTCAGTGCTGAACTCTGGCTGGCTCCACCAAGAGGACAGTCTCATCTCCAGGGAGTTAGTTCCCTCAGCCAACTCAGACGACTCAGGCCACCTGCCAGAAGAGGACCCTGAGGATACCTCTACTCAGGTAGTAAGAGTAATACCTTTCCTGAGACCAACATGCTCTCTGTCCTTTGGACCTCCACCCCTTTCCCTCAACTGGGAGGCAGTTTCCCTTGTGCCTAACTTGTTGTGGCCCTTTTCCCTTTTCAGGAATTCCTTTCTCTACAACCCTTCAGGACATGGATAAACTCATTCACATGAATATATACTACTTCTAGGGGGTCGGGGTAGTCAAAGCCAACTCAAGGACTTTGGCCTCACGGAGTGAAAGGGGTAGCTTCAACTACAAGGGAAGCTTTTGGGGGTTCCCTAAAGACATCACAGATGTGGGAGTGACCTGCATCCTCTTGTACAGTGAGGATCTGGAAGGAATGTCCTAGTGTACGGGGTTAATTTCGAAGCTGCTCTAGATTGGAGGAGATGGCAATGAGGAGGGAGGAAAATGGGTGGGGGACGGGAGGAAGAAAAACACTAGCTCCACTCTTCCCCTTTTGCTGTCTTCCCTCAGGGTTCTGCACTCCTGAGCTTGGGCATACCTCACCGGGACACCAATCATGTCCCCAACTGGCCTGGGCTTCAGATCCTCCTGCAGCAGCTCCCTCCACAGGACAGTGATGTGAGTCTTCTTTCTCTACCTCCCCTTCTGCTTGCCTCCCTCCTCTCTCTCCCTTTACTTGCTGTGGGAAGTAAAGCTCTTCTACTATCGGGAGAAGTCATTCCCCTGCAGCCTGAGTTTCCCATCTACATAATGGGTGCAATAACATCCGTCGTATCTTCCACAATGCTTAGTTCAAAAGCAAATGAGAAAATGGACATGAACAATTTTTGAAACCAATAATGGAATGTACAATGTAGAGAGCATGGTTGTTTAGTATTTATTGAGGCCCTATATGTGGCCAGTCTAAAGGCTTACAGTTCAATTGGGAGGCAAGACAGGAGCATATGAAATAGAGAAAACACAAGAACAGGAAATGAGACTGAGCTCTAGCTCATTGGGAGCAAAGACCTAGATATGGGATGACAGGGCTAAGTGGTATGGGTCTGTCAGGCTCTGAGTTATGACCTTTCTAGGGGAGAACAGGGTGAGTCAGTGGTGGACTTTCTTGTACTTTCTTTTTTTTTTTTTTTTTTTAAATTTTTAAATTTTTTTTTTTTTTTAAGCTGTAGATGGACACAATGTCTTTATTTATTGCTTTGTATGTGGTGCTGAGGATCGAACCCAGGGCCTCACGCATGCGAGGCAAGCACTCTACCGCTGAGCTACAATCCCAGCCCCCTCTTGTACTTTCTTGAGAGGGGGAAACTCTTCTCGGGGCATCTGTGCTATTATTTTCTGAGGTTCTGTCTCTATTATACCCAGCAACTAAGCCTTTGAGAATTCTATAGTTGAACCTAAGTCTTGCCCGCTGGGGCTGTCCCGGTCATAGTGGAGGCCTATTTCTGCAGGAATGCTACTGCCTGGCCCTTGAGGAGGAGGAGCTGGCTGAGCTTCGGCTCTTCTGTGCCCAGCGGAAGCAGAAGGCCCTAGGACAAGGAGTGGCCTGCCTGGTACCTCCCCAGCTTGAAGGACACACCTGTGAGAAGGTATGTAGTCCCCCTTCCCCAGTCCTTTTCCTTCCTCCATTCCTTGCCCTCTCAAGTCTACAGAAGGGGCTAACTTCTGGTTGGGACAGGGCTTAGGGATGGGCAATGTGGCAAACCTTAGGGACAAAGGGAAACCATGACTGGGAGTTCTTGGCGTAGACTTCAGAGTGGGTGGGCCTGCCAGGGCATGAGACAACAGTTAGGTTGGGATTGCAATGGAAGAGCCAGGAGGGAAGCTGGAAGAGTGGTTCAGACTGACTCTGACCAGCCCAGTGCCCCCACCTGGCAGTGCAGGGAGCAGCTGAAGCCTGGAGAGTATGGTGTGTTTGCAGCCCGGGCAGGCGAACAGTGCTGCTGGCACCGGCCTTGCTTTGCTTGCCAGGCCTGTGGCCAGGCCCTGGTAAACCTCATCTACTTCTACCACGATGGGCATCTCTACTGTGGTCGTCATCATGCTGAGTTGCTGCGGCCACGGTGCCCAGCTTGTGACCAGGTATAATACTGGGGGAAGGGACAGGAGGGGGATACTGCCCAGAGCCCAGTGTAACTGGGTGTAAGGGGACAGACATCCTTATGGGCTACACAGCCTGACCCAGTATCACAGGGTGGGGTAGGTAGAATTAGGAACCAGCCAGAACACCCAACAGGGGTTTTCACTGAGCTCTGGTCATGTGAGACTCACTGCCTTTATCTGTGCCCTCCCCATCACATACAGAGTCCCTCAAAATTCAATGGAGCAGGGACTCTTGGATGTTCATCTCAGCATGTGCGATGCTCAATGCTGTGCTTAATCATGCTAGAAAGACCCTTAATGTCAGCATAAGAGGCAGGGCCCAACCCTGGGTTGGGAGTCCAAGAGCCCAAGGTTGAACTTCTGACTCTGTCACCTGCTAGCTGGGGGATCCTGGCTAAGCCAATCAGCCCACATGCGTCCAAGAGTGACGAAGTAGATCAAATGGAAATGTCTGTGGACGTGCTTTAGCGTTAACTAGGTATAAGGCGTGGTTACTGGATGAATAAATGGGTGAATGAATGAATGGACTATTTCCCTCTCCCTCTCCCAGTTGATCTTCTCCCGGCGCTGCACAGAGGCAGAGGGACGGCGCTGGCACGAGAATCACTTCTGCTGCCAGGGCTGCGCTGGGCCTCTCCGCGGGGGACATTATGCCCTGCTGGGGGGCAGCCCCTACTGCCCCAGTTGCTTTGAGAGCTGCTACTCAGATGCGGGCTTGAGCCCGGCGGGGACCCTGGAAGGGCGGACGTCCCTCGGTAAGGGAAGAGAAGGTGCAGATCAAAGCAGGAGGGCGTGGTGGCTTGGGCTGGGCTGAGGAGGGGGTTCTCCCGGGCGGGACCCTCGCCCCAGTTCCACGCCGTCCCATTCCTCCAGCAGCGCCCCCGTCCTCCCACCGCAACCCCCAGACCCGAGCCTCGGGGCCCGCTGCTCTCACCGCGCGTCCCTGGCCGGAGCGCTCCAAGGGCCTCCCGAACCCACCCGGCGCCGCAGTCGGGCTGCGGCGCCGGACTCGCTCCCGGGCGGGGGACACGGCCGCCGGCTGGTGGACCGAGCTGGGAGAGGCGGGGGCCCCTGGGGAGGGCTCGCGGCGGCGGCTGCGCGCACGGCCCGGGGCGGGGCTGGAGGCTGCGCCCAACCCCGGCTAGCTTCAGTCTCCGCGCCAGGCTTGTGCACAGGGACTTCGGGCTCTGAGATGGTCATTTCTGACCCGGTCCGGAACAGGGGAGGCAAGTCCAGACCCAGATGAAGGAAGGGATCGCGTCTCGTTAAACGCCGCCGTGTTCACCTCCCAAGCAGAGTTTCCCGCCGCAACCTCCAGTTCCAGCCTGGAAACCCAGAGTGGGAGGGAGCAAGACCGCCTGGAGACGCCCCAAGATCCCAAGGAAGACGCTTCCTGCCCTTGCCCCACCTGCTCCTCTTCCTCTGACTCGGAACCCGAAGGCTTTTTCTTAGGCCAGCGTCTTCCGCGGCCCAGGAAGACCCTCGGAAGCTTCCAGGCAGAGGACAGCGACACCTCCAGGAAGCATTGCACCGTTTGCTAGTGGCGCAGCCGAGATTGGGGGATTAGAGGGGCGGCATCCTTAAGGCAGGAGAACCAGGCTTTCCTCCCTCTACCAAATCCTTGGCTAAATTTAATCAGGGATTTCTGCCTGAGTGAGGCAGCGAGATGACAAACTTGGAGTGCGTCTCTTCAACACTACACTTTTCTGACTTTTGATGAGATTTTCTTGGGGAATCCCATTCCCCAAAGCTATGCTTCCCCTGTTAAACAAGCTGTCATCCCCTGCACCCTAATCCTGAGCCAACGAAGTGATTACTTAGCACGTGTGATGGTGACCGGCTGTGGAGCCGGAAGCCCGGTGGGACCAGAAGCAGCGCACGGTAGAGTTGAGCCGTGTACGCTCCTCCCCTGCCGGCCCTTGTGGGCACGCAGCCGCCGGGTGCTTTTAGGAGCTTAGAGGAAAGCTGGAGCTACAGCGCACTCTACCGGCGGGCGGAAGCGCTAGGCCGGAAGTTGCGTGTTCGCCGGCCTGTGCAGTGCGTCTCGCAAGTGCTGTGCAGAGATCGGAAGTATTCATGGCTTCCAGTGGGGTCACGGTGAGCGCTGCCAGCTCGGCAAACGAAGCCCCCGAAATTCCAGACAACGTAGGAGACTGGCTGCGGGGAGTCTACCGCTTTGCCACCGATAGGAATGATTTCCGGAGGTAACAGAGCCCGGGGAGCTTGGTCCCTCTTCCCTGTACACACCTGTATTTCCCGGCGAGGTTGGCGTCCCTGTTTTTGTACATTGCCCACGCTGTAGCTCTAAGTAGCTCTGAGTGTGCTTTGCTGAGGTCTTTGACCGGGAGGATTCCTATGTGGCAAAATTGATCTGTCACGTGGCTATTAAAGAATCTCGCTCTGAAGTGGGAAACGGGGAGCTGGTGGAATCAACACACTAACAGGCTTTTCAGCCCTGGACGAGTGCCTAATTGGCCTTTGCCATTGATCTTGCCCTTTTTAGGATAGAGAAGTGAATCCTAGGTTCCTATGTGGGTATTGGGCAACGGTATCATGTAATAACCATTTATCAACGATTCGAGGGATGAGTAGCTTTTTCCCATAGTATTTTCTGTTAGCCGTACAGGTGACTTAGCGACCATAAGGTTAATGAAATATATTCTTTATCCAGGAACTTGATCCTGAATTTGGGACTCTTTGCTGCGGGAGTTTGGCTGGCCAGGAACTTGAGTGACATTGACCTAATGGCACCTCAACCAGGGGTTTAGCCAAGTAGGTGAGCACTTAACCACCTCTCTGCCTATTTTAACAGTTCTGGAGGTCAGGAGAAGCAATAATTTACATCACCTCTTCACGAAATGTAGTAAAGAGACGTGATGTAAAATTCTTAGCTTTTCTGTTTCTAGATGTTCGAAAGATCTGAATCTTTGTTTCTCGATTTCTAATGCCACCTATTGCCCTATCATCTTATTGCAGACAAATGGAATTCCTGTGCTGCACCCAAACCTTCCAAAAACAGCCTACAATCTTTGACTGGCACAAGGTATGCCCTGATGGCAGATGAAGTTGGATTCAGAGGGCACCTTCTCCATCCCCTTACATGGCTGAATTCCACTCTCTGGTCAACATTCAGCCTTTGCCAAAGTGTTGCCTCTGTTATGTAAAATTCTGTACATAGTTCTTAAGTTTCTGCAGGGGGTGATCTTTGCTCTTGTTCCAAGGAATAATGATGGTGTTATAACAAATATTTGAAATAAAGATCACACACAAAGATAGCCATTTTATTATTTTAATAAGAAACTTCTGCTTACAAAAACAAGGTGTAAAAAGTCCAGATTTACAAAAATCATAAAAACATGATTTATATTTCACACTTGAAAGAGACAGGAACAAGTCCCAAACAGATTGTAATGGAGGTGGTTTGCTTCACATTAAAAGAAAAAAAACCTGCAACCACTCACTACACATAGATGCCAACATAACATGAAGCTTATTCTTGAGGAATTTTTATTGTTGAACAGTATTGGGGAAGAAGCCATTTGGTGTTGCATAGCATTTTAGTGTACCAGGTGGGTTTTCCAGGCACCAGGGAGGCATCATTGCTGGAATAGAATGAGGTTTGGTGGCAGAAAGAGGGCAGTGATGCATAGGTGAAGATATAAGTAAGCCTTGGCAGTGGGCACTAAGTGAGACTGCTGAGGAAGCTGCTTCCTTTGCAAGTAAACACATGTTTATTTGACCCTAAAATTCATGATAACATCACTGTCCAGGGACTTGGGTTCTTTGGAAATGGAATATATAAAGAACTGGCATGGAAAGACTCATAGCCATAGAAAAAGGTGAAGATACAGACAGGCTCACCATAATAATTTGTTTTTCTAATCAATTTATTCTACTAGGCATTTAAAAAAAAATTCTACTTTTATGTGCCAAGGCTCCTAAGGAACTGGTGTGTGTTTAAAGGGCTTGAAATATATGGATCTGTACAACTGCACCACTGTGGCTTGTTAGACAGATGTGTTGTCTTTAGCAATTTGTATATTCAAGTCTTTTTTTTTTTTTTTTTAAACTCAAGTTTTGACCCTGCTGGTATAAATTTCATTAAGGAAGTTGTTTGAGGGCTGGGGAATGTAGTGACAGAGCAAGTACTTTGCATGTACTGGGCCCTGGGTTTGATCCCAGCACCAAAGCAATAATAAAAGGAAAGCTGTTTGAGAATTAGATTTTTTTTTTTTTTAAAGCACCATTCTCTTGTGAATATTCATCAGATAGATCCTATCTGATAGGAGGAATGAACTATGAGCTTGTGGGAATTCAGGTCTGGGACTGGCCAGACCTATACAGTACCCTGGGATTAGAGAGCCTCTGAGAGGTTTATATTTTACTGATTATCAAGATGAAGAGTCATCACACACATAAGAGCAAGGCTTAAGTTTGAAGCCATCACCTCCAGGGGATCAGGAGGAAAATATTAAGCTCTAACAGATGCTAAACCCCATTAGACCTGTATCAGACCACTGCTAAGACAAAAAATACCATTACCCTCCTGTTCTTTACAGGAATGAAATTTAGACTTTTAAAGTCTGCTACCTGATCTTCTCATAATTGTTAATCCTATTTGATAAAAATTTCCAAAGTTGAGCTGGGTGCTGTGGTCAGGTCCTATAATCCCAGGGACTCAACAGGCTGAGGCAAGAGGATTGCAATAGCAAGACCCTGTCTCAAAATGTAAAATACAAAGGACTAAGAATATAGCTCAGTGGTAAAGCATCCCTGGGTTCAATCCCTAGTACCAAAAATAAATTATTTCCAAAGTTGAAAATTAAAATGGAGACATGGCAGCTTCCAAAAGCATGATTCAAAATTCACTCAAAATATTGTGTTTAGTTTCAAGTAATTGTGTTTACTGTTGGTTGGTTTTTAAAGCCACAGTACTGGTTGGGTAAGGTTTCATTTAAACTGGCTTAATTCTTCAAAATAGTATGAATTAGTAAAAAAAGCTATCATCTACAATTTCTAAAAATTTTTGATGGAATATCATTAATTCTGTGAATGAAAGTGTTGGCTTTCACCATTGCCAACACAACATTCTCTCCAAGGGAAGCCAGTTTTAGATCTAATTACACTTGTCAGCTCTTGACTAGGTTTTTGGGTTTTGATTTTGTTTATTTTTTGATGCTGGAGATCAAACCCAGGGCCTCAGCACGCTAGACAAGTGCTCTACCACTGAGCTACATACCTATAGCTAGTTGGATTTTAAATGAAATATGCCAGCATAAATATGGGATAAATCCACAAAAACGACTGCTTCAGTGCTGTAGTAACTATGGTATAACTAGAGCAGTATGTGAGCTGAATAACTACATAGTGATTAAAGTCTAGTAACTAGGCTAAGGGACCCAGTTATCAAGTGTGCTTGGAATGGTGAGCTTTTAAAAAAATCCTTTGGTGTGAAGTATCTTGAGCTCAGTGGAAACCTTAAGATTGGATGGAATCAAAAGAAACAGGCTGTGAGAACAGCCCTGCAAGTGAGTAGACTCAGCTCACTCCCACAGCCACTCAACACCACCTTCCATTTCCACTCATCATCTCAGTCAGCACCTGCCTGGGAAAGGGTGTGGGTACCAGGATGGAGGCTTCTCTCTTGCATCATTCCCTTTGCATATTACACAGTGCACTGGTTTGCCTTAGAATTCACATATAGGGGATTGTTTTCTAAATTGCTTCCTGTTATTTTGTGCAAAAGAACTTCAGAACCAAAGGAGGTACCACTTCAGGAGGAACCACTTTTGTTTGACTTCTACCACAAGTTGCCTAGCACAAGTCATTATTTTGATAAAGATTAAAAGGCCTTTTCTGATCATTTGTGCTCTCCCAACCAGCTGGAAAAGCAACCCTTCCACTTATAAGCTTTAACCCCAGATAGGGATATAGAACATATTTAGGAAGGAGTAGTCTTCCAGCCTGCTTTGCAAAGGCCAGAGTTAATGTATAGAACACACAAGGGTATATAGCAGGCCTTTAAAGGTAGACATTTGATGAGTAATCACAAATAGGAACAACTTGGACATTACAATAAAATTTCAGAACTTGCTGGTAAGAATGATTTGCATTTACACACACGAGATATGAAATGCTTTCAACACTATATAGGACCCATTTGCCACTTCAAATGATAAGAAGGAATCCTTTCCCTTAATCTTTTCAGTCTCATGCAAACCATAATTAAGTACAAGGCACCAATTTATGAATTGTATAAAATTAGTTCACAAAGCTTTATCAGTAAGTAAAACAAACTTCATTTCTCCCTCCTTGCCCCCCACCCACAACCCCCCTAACCCCAACCAAGTTTTCATTCTGCACTACTGTCTACCTCTGGCTTGCGCTGGGGCATGCCCCACTGCCAGCCGATCCACCCCACTGGTTCTTGCCTTGCACTTGGATGGAGTTGTAAGCATAGCCAGAGTTGGGAACTCATACAATCATTGGCTCTAGAAGCCTTGCCCTTAAAAACAAAAATAAACTCTGCTATTGAGTCCATAGGACACATTAACACTTCTACAGTTTCCAATTTTGTTCATGACATTTTAAGAGACATCTGGAAATTCTTTACAGTGTGGTACTGCCCCCTACCTCAGCCTAAGAGGGACTGGATCAAAGCTAGTTTAAGAGCCATGTCCACTATTTAATAAGCGCTTCAGTTCCTGGCAGCCAAGGGCATTCCTAATTTTTTTACTCTAGCATGGATGCTGGTCTTAGAGGCAACCACAAGTATGAGGGTCAGGCTAGACTGAGGTAAGAAATCTATTTTTGAGGGCCACGGTGCATTCTTCTTGGCTGGTTACAGCAGCAAGTAAACACACCAGCCAACTACAAAGGGTTTCTGGAATGGGACTCTTAACTACTTGCCCTGGGAAAGAAGCAGACCCTTAAGATTCAGTAGATCTTGGGTTTGATTTGGCAGCAGCTAGTCAACTTCTACCTGTTCTTATTTTCTTCTTTTCCTAATGTTTCAATTAATGTAAGATGCAACTGAGACATTCATCTATTTCCAATGTGTAAATAAATTAAAGGCAAAGGGACACTTCCCTCAACAGCTATTGGCTTATGCAGTGGTGAACCCTTTTCTGTACAAAAAAAAACTCCTTAAAAACTAACTTAACAGTGTCTAGTGCTGCTGCTTCTGGTACCTGAGGTGTCTGTTACTGCAATGGGCACCTTCATAATTATGTAGCTCAGTGGAGACTCTGATGTTGGTTTCTGTTCCAACTCATTTTAAATGATTTTATTAATTTGATGTGTGAGTGCTCAGCTAATAAGCACTTATTTTACAAAGAATCTGCTTAATAATCCTTACAGTATTTGGTATAAAACTTTTTAAAATTAAATTTGAAGACCTTTTAATTTTTATGTTTACTAATCAGTATTTCTGGACAGCCAGAGGGGTGATGCAGGTGCTCTATCAGTTCTTTATCTTGCAAGTTCTCTTTCTAGAATAAACAGGTGTCAAGATGAGGCACGATTCAGTTTCCTTTACTTTTCACTCTCCTTTTTTTTTTTTGTTAATGGGGCTTTGCTGTTGCCCCAAGAAGTCATCATCAGTCATGCCAACTTAGGAATGTGGACTTTGAGAGTACAGTTTCACATCAGAGCCTCTGACAGCACTGGCAGCTGTGACACTTTAAAACAGTGTCCAGAAGCGGGTGAACCCAGGCAAAGCTTATACAAAGAAGCCTGCAGTAGACAATATAAACCAAACAGCATAAAAATGCCATACGCTATCGCTTCCAAATAAAAGCTAAATATTACAGAAACCTCACAGTGTTGGAAAAAGCAAGTATAATTTAAAATACAGTCACTCCTTCCTATCAGGGTGAGCCACTTTCTGTCTGAATTTCCTCCATGCTTCAGTGCTATCAAGCAGATTCTATGGGAGAGTTCAACTCAAAACAGATTAACAGCAAATGCTACAGATCTGTTTGGGAAATGTGGCTCATCAGCACTGCTAAAGCTATAACCCTCGTTCTTTAGCCTCATTTTCCCCACGCCCCACCCCTCCCCAGACTCCCTTCCATATCTACTCCCTTCAAGTGACAACTGTACTTCTACCTGAATTCAAACAATATGATATACTCAGTCAAAAGATGAGCATTCATAAGGACAGGTTGGGGCTCACTGCCGCAAGCACCACAATGACAGGGTTTGCCTTCACTTTCATTGGGAGTTTAAGCAAAGGACTGAGAAGGGAAATTCTGGTGCCTGATGTCAAGGAGAGTTTTTGTTTGGCAATTTCATCTCATTTGGAAACTGACCAAATTTTAAAAGAAAAACATATTTTACTAGAACTAGAATAAAGGAGAGGGTACTTTTGCTTTTTTCTCTGCTGGACTGAGGATAGGTAGCTAAAGCAGCAGTAGGGAGTAGCAGATTGAGAAGGAAACAGGCCAGGGCTACCAGCAACAAAGTGGACACCGCAGTGGATTCCTAAGTAATCCGCTGCCCTGGGAAAGCAAAAGCTCCCAAGCCTTACAAACACCAATGTTCTACCTCTCCAGGTGTAAGAAAGAACCTGCAGGTGAAGAAGCCATGTGTTACCCCAAGGTGAGAAGGGGCAGCAGGCATTCAGATAAGCCTTGCCTGCCCTTACCGTATTCTGAGAAAGCCTGAGACAACTGACCTCCAGACCAATTAAAACTAATCATGAGCTTGCCCTAGAACTGAACCAGGGAATGGCTACAGAACTGGGATAGCCAGGAGAGCCCCTTGGCTCAGCAAGCAGCAGAGAACATGTACTAGTCCATTGCTGCTTCATATCAATTGTCCCTTCTTTTACAGGGGTGTTCTTGCCAGTCTCACAAGTGTGGAATGATTAAACAACAGCGGCAGCCAGGGAAGGTATGACATATGAAAAAGCCACGTGTCATTCTACTCTTCAACTGCTATCCCCTAAAAAAGGAAGTTTCTGAGTTTTAACTCTTAAAGGTTACTTCCTTTGTGGGAATAAATCCTTGGACTTTACCTCCCACCTCAGAACCAATCCCATCCAATAAGCTTCTAGCCCAGGAAGGAGCCCTCTTCATGTGCTCTGTCCAGGGTTGCTCACCTTGGGAGCGTTCCTCTGGTGCTGCTAAGAGTTTCTGGTTAGTAGGGGACTCACATACTGGGAGAGAAGACATGGCTGCTCTCCTGGCTAGATGACCAATCCCCACCACCCCCTTTCCTCCACTCAGATCCCTCTATATTCAGAAGCAACTGATGAAAGAATCTTCATAGAAGTTACTCCTTTTGATTTGTTTTTTATGAAAGGAGGGAATTTCTAAATGCATTCAAAAGAAAGTGACTACAAACATTATGACAGGACATGAATCACCTGGCACCTTCCACTCTAGACCCAGTGAGGCAAACCTAGTAATCTGTTCCTGCAGTAGCCTTATTTCCTACGAGAGGAAAGATGTGTGGACACCAACGAATTAAAAACAAAGCAGTCTTTATCCATGCCTCTCAGTCAGGGGAATATCTGTGGTCTGCCTTCATCCTTGTTGTTGGACTGCACCTGAGCTCGGAGTTGTGTTTCTGAGATTCTTGCATTGCCCTGCACTGTTCTTTGAGTGTAAAAAAGAATGTAGGCCTGGGTTTTGCACACTTCCTCGACACTGCATACATTCAGCTTTGAGTCATTGCAGTGGACCCAAAAACCTAGGAAACCAAAGGAGAGAAAAAGAAAATGACTTCCCAATTCACATTTCCAGTCAGCTACAAAACCAGGAGATGAAGAAAGGAACAGGAGTTCTGAATAGAGCCACCCTTGGATTACTGATGATGCAGGAAGGACTAGTAAATGAAACCAGGCTTCCCTGTAACCATTGGCATTATGCCTACCAAAACCAACCATGAACACTGCATATAGTATTCACTGACTGTCATTTTAATCATCAGTTTACACAGGCTTTTTCCTTGGCCATGAGGGCCTTCCACAAAGATAGCCAGGATCCTAAGCATTGGGACAAGGATCCTAAGCATAGCCAGGACTAAGCATTGGGACAAGGAAGAGAGAAATGAAAATAGAGGGGAGTGATAAAAGAAAATTAGAAGGATAAACAAGTTATTTGTTCATAGGCTCTGGGTACCCCAGGTGCTGAGGGGTTCAAACTGGGGCACTGCTGAAAACACATCTGCACCCCATGTGCCTCAGTATGACAGTTGGGAAGCTCTGCCCTTGGGAACAAGGACCAAAAGCTCCTTCAAAGGGGCCCTTGCATCCCCATTCCTGCCAGAGTAAGGGAGGTAATAAGGACACAGAAAGTGATTAGGAATGTCCTCAGCTTTATTTTGAGTGAGGCTAGTGAGATTCATAGCATATCTCCACAAAATCACACAGGTTTCTGCATAACCAAGAAGGAAACTGAGGTCTGCAGAAGTATCATTACCACAGCAATAGTAATACTATCAATAATCAATACTACTAATAATACTGTGATTGACTGAGCCAGCATTATGTACTAGGCACTGATCTAAGCATTTTTACATGTATCAGTTCCTTTTAATTCTTAAATCAACTTTTTGTTGTTGCTTAGTATATATCCAAAATTTGAATCTGACTTTCCTATTTCTTTTCACTGGATTTTATCGTATATAGTTTCCCCCTAGTTGACCTGTTGGATGGAAATAAAAGGAAGGCAATAAAATGTGGACAAACCAACCCTTTTCCGTGTCCCCCACCCCACAGAGTAAAGCGCACGCACCTCCCTCTGTGTTGTAGCAATAGGCTGTGTAGTGTCCTGAGCCAAACCCTTTCCCGTGATGCATGACCACTGCGGAGAGATCATAGGCAAAGGTCTCTTTGTCAAGAGAGGAGAGCATGTCCCTGCAGCAGTAAGGTTCCATGGTTAATACCTGGTCAAAGACGACATGGACCCCAATCTTCTCTCGATGGTTACGGCCAGACCACCTAGAACATGGACATAAACATCTTACTAGTGAAAACTGGCAAATGTACTCATAGATAGCCTTAGACACAACAGGGAAGTGAGAAAACTTAAGCTTCCACCTTTGGTTTTCCCACCACTAAAGTGTAATAATCAATGTCCACATATATTTGCTGTGACTGTTGCACAATGTGCTTTGAACCTAGAAATTCCTAAACAAGCAATTCAGGGAACAATCTTTACAATTTACTACCTGCCCTTCTTTTCACAGATTATTTTATATAACTTCATCCTAAAGATGAATCTACAGTAAGTCCAAGCAAGGCTAGAAAATCTTCAGGCATAGATACCTGGTGCAGGCTAGACAGTTAAACAGGGCCACGGAGAAGAAGCCTAGTCCTGCTGGGCTCCAGTATCAGCTGGATTTCCTGTATGTTAACCACTGAATCTCCATGGAAAGCTCAAGGTCTCAGGAGAATAGACTTTCCCTCCCAACACCAAAGCTGATGTCTGCCCTCTCCAGGCCTTTGAGGCAGCCATTCCCACAGCTCACAGCCATCTGGGACTCCCAAAGTAAGCTCACCTGAATCTTTTAAGGTGCAGCCGGAGGACCTGAGGTAGTCTGTAGATCATTAACTGCTTTCTAGCTTCACTCAGAACAAGGGGTTTTGGGTTGGACTTGCGTCGTTTGCCTATATGGTTTGGGAAGGTATAAGACATAGGTTGTAAGGAGTCTCATTCTTTCCTAGCTATAACAGAAATGATGACTTGCCACTCAATGTGCATTCTCCTTAGTATCTGATCCCCAGTTTTATTTGGGGCAGCAATGTGATGCTCTGTAAGATTGCACTTCCCAGCTTTTCAGGTCTGCATGGTGTGGCTCTGGAGCTACTGAGATGAAAGGAATGATTATGTGGGACTCTGGGAAGGCTGCTTAAGGAGACCTGACTCAGTTGCAGGGCCATCCCTTTGTCCTTCCCATGGTTTTCTAGAGCTTCTCTGGGACCATGACCTTGAGGATGGAAGCCTTGCACTAGGACATAAACCAGGAGGGAGGAACTTAGATTCCTGATGACCATGGAGCCACCATGCCAGCCCCTGAATGTCCTTCAGACTTCTTTTATAAAACAAAAAAATAACATTTTATCTCATTTAAGTCATTTTTATTTGGGTTGATTGTCACAAGCAATCAAAACAAATTGATAAGGGTTCAGGATGGTACACTCTAGATGCCATGGATTCACTGGTGGAATATAATGGACAGTCACTGCAATAGCATGTATATAAGGGTTGAATATGCCAGGGTTTTATACACTTATAACTTAAATTATGATGTACTCTAACTTTAGAAAGCTTTTTGTTTTCATGAAATAGGCCTAACTCAAGTTTTTGCTCACAGCTAGTTGTAAGCTAAATGAATAAAAATTATTTAAAACTCTGAATCTCAGTTTCCTCACCAGTAAAATGGGGACTAATGCACATAACTGAGGATTAGGAAAAAGATAAAAGCTTATACTAAAGGACAGAATATTTAAACTTTTTTCAGCATGATTTGTGGCATATACAAATGTAAAGATTATAAACTTTGCTGTTTCAATATTTTATGCTGTGCCTGGTTTTTGAAACATGGTTCTTGGTTACGGCATACTACTAGGCATGCAAGACAGGGGTTGTAGGCCAGCCAAGTTCACCCCATCCAACCACAGAACCAGACTTTCATTTTTTTTAAAGCTATTGAGTTGTGGGGGAAATGCATTTCTAAAACGTTAGCAAATAATCAATGAAAATACAGTTCTCTTAATTTCCATCAGAAGCCTTCTCTATAACCATTTACTGATAATAACAGAGGCAAATGGGTGGGAATATAAAATTAGTGGTCCGCTGAGGGGTCTATTAATTTTCTCTGAGCTGTTGCTCTCAAAGTCTCAGTATATGAAGAGCTGGGCACCTGATTCCAAGGCCAGTCTGTAGAACTTGTGGAAGGCAGCCAAGCACATCCTGATGACGTATCACAGCTTTCTGTGACAATAGGATGTGGAGGTGTAGCTGCTCATAATAGACTGCATCAGAATGAGTATGCTGCAGAAGCTTTTATCAAGGCATGCAGTCATGACACACAGGGGCAGGAACAGAAGAAGCCTTGAAAGAGGGGCCTGGCCCTATTTTCCATTCCCGTTCACATTTTTGAAAATTATTGCAGCTCTGCTTGGGAACCTGACAGTGACTGCCACCCTCAGCAGAGGGAGCATGTGAGCTAAGATGAAGACAATGTAGAATCTGGCTTTGTTTCCCTAAAATGAAATTCACAAAGAAAAAGAAATTACTGATTCAATTAAGAGTGATCAGTTCTGTCTCTGTTTGATTAAGGTGGCCACACAGAGAGGTAGAAAACTGTGACAACTCTGAAACTTAACAACCAACAGATCAAAGCATCTATCCCCTCACCACAGCTCTCCTCCCCTGCCATCATTTCTACCTGCCTAGAGAAATCCTGGTAAACTGGCACATCTGGCAAGCAAAAGAACAATGCTTTCTGGCAAAAATAAATAAAAGCATATTTTGCCTTATCCATCATATCCACAAAGATGGAATTAAAGCTGTTAATATCCTTTTGCTTCTTACAAGTGGAAAGCTTTATGAAACATGATGTAAAAAAAAAAACTTCTCTAATTAAACAATTTAACTCACCTGCCTCTATCCAAAATGAAACAGGGCAGGAGGGTTTACAGTTAGCCAAATATATGTCCAATTTTAAAATGGCAAAATGATATCTAGCATGATTTTTTTTTAGTGGAAGTGCAAATTTTTTAAAAAATGTATTTTTTAGTTGTTGATGGACCTTTTTTATTTTATTCATTTATTTATATGCAGTGCTGAGAATTGAACCCAGTGCCTCACACATGCTAGACAAGTGCTCTACCACTGAGCCACAACCTCAGCCCTGGAACTGCAAATTGAACTCAGGGTCACTTTAGCACTGAGCTACATTCCCAGATCTTTTTTAAATTTTGAGACAGGGTCTCACTATGTTGCTCAGACCTTGAACTTGCAGTCCTCCTCCCAAGTCGCTAGGATTATAGGTGTATACCACCACGCCCAGCTGCCACAACTTACTGTTTTAAAAAAACATGTGCAAAACACATTAAGAAGTACACCAGCAGGGTGAGGTGGCGTACGCCTGTAATCCCAGCAGCTCAAGAGGCTGAGGCAGGAAGATCGCAAGTTTGAAGCCAGCCCCAGCAACTTAGCAAGGCCTTCAGAATTCAGCGAGACCCTGTCTCTAAATAAAATACAAAACAGGACTGAGGATGTGGCTCAGTGGTTAAGTGCCCCTAGGTTTAATCCCTGGTACCAAAAAAAAAAAAAAAAGAACTACCATAAGATTTTTTCAATTCTGTGGTATGCAGCTCAGTGATAGAATGCTTGCCTAGCATGCATGAGGCCCTGGGTTCAATCCCCAGCACTACAAAAATAATACTAATAATTTTCCCCCAAAATTTACAGTCCAAACTATTTATATGACTGCAGATTGATTTCTAGGTCTTTGAACAATCCATTACTTATATGTGTGTGTGTGTGTGTGTGTGTGTTGAACCCTGGGGTGCTTAACCACTGAACACATCCCCAGCTCTTTTTATATTTTACTTATAGACAGGGACTAAGTTGCTTATGGCCTCAATAAATTGCTGCAGCTGGTTTTGAACTTGCAATCCTCCTGCCTCAGCCTCCCGAGCTGCTGGGATTACAGGCATGTACCACCACCCAGCCTACTTTTATATTTTAGTTTCGAAATCTTTGTATGCCATAAAAACCAAGCATGACTTCCTCATATTTGTTCTGTATGTCCTCTGTACATGCTGGGTTAACAGAAGCGTTAAGTGTTACAAAAGATCCATGTAACCATATGGAAGGAGTTAAGTTACGATTTCAAGTTAAAATAATACAGAAAAACTTCCTCAAGACCTTCCCTGAAATGTGAACCTTTCAAGTATGTGAAGGAAAAAAACAGAAAATATCCATGAAGCTGACAATGAGGAT
The DNA here is from genome assembly GCA_004024805.1 of Geosciurus inauris. NCBI lineage: Eukaryota > Metazoa > Chordata > Mammalia > Rodentia > Sciuridae > Geosciurus > Geosciurus inauris. The sequence goes on along the minus strand of PVHX01009603.1, from coordinate 34,235 downwards.
CTCAAGACTTGCTGTCCTGGTCCCACTGCACCAATCTTTAGCATCACTTCTGACTTTAAATCTACCAATTCCGTACAAGAACATGCTTTTCTGATACCACAACCCTCAAATGGGCTGCGCCACCTGAATTTAGACTAAATAAAAATTGTCAGGCTCTGCATTAATGAATTTAAACACTATGAAGCTAAGTACTAACATTCTCAGAGCCCCTATTTCAGGAACCACTTTCAAAAACCTCTCAGGATAACAACTAATGTCAATCAGGATGGGCCAAAGGAGGCACAATTCCTAGGCCTTTGTTTTTAATACACAGTCCATATTGCTCATTTTTAGAAAGTGGGAGTAAAAGATCTTTAAAAGATGGTTTCAAACCACTCAATATCATCAGTGTTACTTTGCACTAAAGGGGCAAAAGAAGCCCTTAAATTGATATTCAGTTGCAACCTCCTTCACCCCCATCAATTCTCTACTAGTACTCACTGTTACACTGGTCACAAGCGTAGATTCTCCCTTCCAGGGCCTCTGTCTCAGTGAACTTGGCCAGCATCTCAGTAAGCAGGCACTCTGTCTGATTCAAAGGGACAAACCCCTTTTCTATGCAATGATAGCGTTCAGGGAATTCCAGGGACAGATCCCAAAAGGGTTCAATTGTATTTGATTTGTAATTGCATGATACACATGTGACCTAGAAGGAAAAGATTCATTTGCAGATTATATAATTTTCTACCTTCCCACATACATTTTTGCTTGATTTATACAAATAACCTTGCCAAAACTAAGTACATAATTTTCAAAAAAAAATTAAAATAATCAAACTTTAAAAGAATTGAAACATATTATATAGGTGTACATTTCTAGCTATGTGACACTAGTTACACGGTGATTACACCTACTGCTTTCTCTCTTCATCTCCAACAAAGTAACCTCCACCATGGAATACTGCAGCAGTAAAGACTACAAGTTGTACTGGAGGCACTAGGAATCAGTCTTGAGATGGAAAATTGGAGATCACTGCTTTGCTCACCCTCAATTCCTTCTCTCAACTCTGATCGTTCTATGACATCAACTTAGCTTTTTTTTTTTTGGTACCAGGGATTGAACTCAGGAGCACTTGACCACTGAGCCACATCCCCATCCCTATTTTGTGTTTTATTTAGAGACAAGGTCTCACTGAGTTGTTTAGCCCTTTGCTGTTGCTGAAGCTGGCTTTGAACTTGTGATTCTCCTGTCTCAGCCTCCCAAAGTGCAGGGATTATAGGCCTGTGCTACCCAGCCCCGTTTGGCCTCTCTTTTTAGCAGTGTTAACTGAAGCTCCCCTACACAGATTCTTCAGTCTGCATAGCCTCAAAGTACTATGACTAGAATTCCTCTTCCACTATAACTTTCCCATTTGCACTTCACATGCTCAAAAAAAGCATCAAAAAACTTTCTCTTCCCAACCCATTTATCAGTCCTTCAAGACACAAAACCTCAGTTCAGTAGAGGTTTAACTTGAATCTCCTACATTGCCCACTTCATTTCTTTTATTTATAAAAATTCTCTTTCAGCATATTCTCACACAACCTTACCTATGAATGTACACGGCTAAACATCCAGGAATGAAATGAAAGGTAACCGGGAACAGAAAGGAGGCTTTTTTTAAGCCTTTGGCATGTTCCCAGTCACCCCTCTTCCTTGTAGGTTAAGGAATGCTCTTTCACACCAGGATGGAAGTAGGGCTCTAGGCAAACTCTGTTCAGTCCTCTAAATGACCAAAGCATAGGACACCAGCAGTGGGTATTTAACAATGACCATATTACCTATATCTTCATTAGCAGTTAAAGCTATTCACAGAAAATAAAGTGATATGGCCTATTAAACTAAAAACCTGGCTGGAAAGAGTGGGCAAGTTCACTCACAAGGCCATCAAAGTGTACAATACAACGACAGATACAATGGCCACCCACTAAAAAGCATAATTACAGCAAATGTTGGTTATCCTATTTATAGCGCAGGAATCGGGGAGGCATTCAGAGGATGCCCAACTACCACAGAAGCCTCCCTCCTGGTGCTGGGCGGAGTCGGGGTTAGGGTGAACCACACCTACCTGACTGAGCAGTTGCCCGTGAAATATGGTGTTAACCACTTTTAAGACCTGCTTGGTGAGCTTCCTCTGGGAGAAGGGGATGAGGATCCGGCGCGTGGAGCCCTCTGACTCGAGTTCCTGCTGCACTTTGTGCAGCAGCTCACAGAGGAATTCCTGCGCGTCCTGCTGGTCATAGCCACGGAAGGCGGGGATCAGGCTCCACACCGAGTGAAGCATGGCAAAGGGCGACACTAGGGCCCACTTTCCAGACCACATGACTCGGAAGAGGGTGTGCAGTTCGTGGCAGAGGGAAATGTGCTTCGAGCTGGGCTCCTTGTTCTGGATGAGCTCCAGGCTTCTGCTGATGGAGGGCCCGCCATTCCAGCAGAGGCCTTCCCGCTCGCATGCCTGGGCTCTGTCGCTCCTCGCCGACAACTCGGTGGCAGAACTGCTGGCCGGCCTGCCAGATAGCTGAGCCTTGCCATTCGTGGCTTGGGGAAACAGATGCTCTGTGGTGGATGGGTCAAGGTTCAGGAAACACTCTCGGAACTTCTGCAGGTGGCTGAGCACCTGGAGGATGGAGTTCATGTAGCAGGTGTTGCCCAGGTTGCGCAGGCCCGTCACGCCCGGGGCCACCGCCGGCTGGCGGCGCGGCTTAAGCGCCGAGGCGCCGGACGTCTGGCGGGAAGTGGAGAACGCCGTGGAGCGCGCGGCGGACGGGCCCGCGCGGCGGGGCGAGTGCAGGAGCAGGCGCGCGCTCTTGCGCGGAGGGGCGCTGGCCAGCTCCTCCAGCAGCCGCCTCTTCACCTCGCGCCGACGCTGCCGCGCCGCCTCCTTCTTGCGCTCCAGCGCCTCTTCCTGTCGCCGCTGCTCCAGTTTCGCCCGGCCCCGAGAGCTCTTCTCAAACCACAGCCGTAGCGTTTTGGCCAGCAAGCGCTGGCGCCGGTACCACAGAGCCGTGAGCATCTGCGGCTGTCCCTGAGGAGCGCGCTGCGGCGGGACCACGTCCTCGCCCGAAGCCATGGACCGCAGCGTCCGCCCACGTCTCACTGGCTGGTCCAGTTTCTGGCCCCGCACCGCCAGGAGGGAGCTTCTCAGCAGCTTCAGGTCCCCCTCCGGGTTATCATTGAGCACGTAGTCCTTGCACAGGTAGCAGAACACGTAGAGATCCCGGACTTCCATGGCTAGTGGGTGTCCAGTCTCTTCAAAGTGTTTCAGTGCATGGTCTTCAATGTAGCGGCCGCAGGCCACGTGGGAACACTTGAGGCAAGCCCACACCGACTCGGTGGTGGCACACTCCAGGCAGCACCACTTCTGAGGGTTCAGGATGGAGTGGTCCTGGGCGAGCCGTAACCGCCCTACATGTTTGCATCTATCCATGTCTTAGAGCAGTCGCCACCCTCTCAATCTGGCACAAAGCCCCAAAAAGGGAAGAAAAAAAAAAAACTTTCAGCAAAATATTTTCCTAGAGAAAGGATTGCAATTGGCATTTCAACTCAAGATGCGCTAGTTTTCAATTCAAAACTGGTTCCTTTTAAAGTTAAAACTTGGTATACCGAGTTTCAAATACCAGTAAAAGAGATGAACAGCCTCAAACAAAATGGCAATCTCAGGTTGATTTTAATGTATTTCAAAGCAGAGATAGAGCATAAGGTAAAAATAAGAAAAAGAAAGTCTTGCATAAAGTATTTTTACGTTACCTAAGGAGGAAGACCTCAAGCTTCAATTTAAATAACATTTTACATGTATCTTTTTCAAAATAACATTTACATCTTGTGGAAGGGTTGGGGAAACTTTCGCTGTCACGCAAAGGGCAGGTAAGTAAGGAATTAGATAAATCTGATTTAGGGCAAGAGGTTGAGTGGCTACTGGAATATTACTTAACCCAGTTACAATTTAAAAAGCAACAAATCTGCCAGAAATGAAAATGATTTTCAAAATGGTAGTGCTGGTCACGATGTCACTCGCCTGTAATCCCAAGAACTTGGGAGGCTGAGATAGGAGGATAGATTGCAAGTTTGGGGCAGCCTCAGCAACTTAGAGAGGCCCCGTCTTAAAATAAAAAGGAATGGGAATGTAGCTCAGTGGTAAAGTACCCTGGATTCAATCCTCAATACCAAAAAAAATAAAAACAAAAAACCACAACTAACATACCAAGCACCTTTTTCTTTATAATACTGCTTTTTCAATACTGTTCATAAGAGAAGCCTAGTAGGCAATTTCTACAACGGAAAGAAGCTGGATGACTATTTAAAAAGAAAATTTGTTATTTCTTTGGAACCTTGAAGTCCCCACCTGCAACCCATACCAGTATTTAAAATTCCCTGAAGGCAGTCCTCTTACAAAATGAATAGCCTTCATCTCCATTTATTTTTATTTTATTTTTATTTTTAGTTGTAGATGGATGCAATATCTTTATTTATTTTTATGTGGTGCTGAGGATCGAACCCAGTGACTCACACATGTGAGGCAATTACTCTACCACTGAGCCCCAGCCCCAGCCCCCTTAATCTCCATTTCTTTTCCACTTTTGTGTCTGTCACAGTGCCAGATTATGGGTTCAACCCAGAGAAGTCTAACTTCACTGTACTAAGTAGTCCCTTTAGTTTTCCAGATATCCTTTTGGCCTAGTCCAGTTGTATGTATATGCCTGTACATACATACATACATACATACATAGACTGCAGGACCAAATTAGAGGTCCTTCCCCCCACTCCCAGGGATTGAACTCAGGGGTAGGTAACCACTGAACCATATCCCCAGTCCTTTTTTGTATTTTATTTAGAGACAGGGTCTCACTGAGTTGCTTAGGGCCTCGCACTAAATTACTGAGGCTGGCTTTGAATTTTCAATCCTCCTGCCTCAGCCTCCCCAGCCGCTGGGATTACAGGCACGCACCACCACGCCAGCAGTCCTTCCCGTTTTGAATTGCCCATTCCAGATGGCAGAGGCCAGCTGCCTAGGTAAGAAACCCTAATCATGTAAAACTAAAAAGAATAAATTTTTTTTTTTAAAAAAGAAACCTTCGCCTGGCATGGTGGTGCACACCTGAAATCCCAGCAGATTGGTAGGCTGAAGCAGGAGGATCGTGAGTTCAAAGCCAGCCTTGGCAAAAGCAAAACACTAAGCTACTCAGTGAGACCCTGTCTCTAAATAAAATACAAAATAGGGCTGGGCATATAGCTCAGTGGTTGAATGCCCCTGAGTTCAATCCCTAGTACCCCCCACCAAAACAAAGAAACGTTTAAATCATGCAATGATACCCTCTGTGAAGTCAGATCATGCTTTCCTTTCACTACTGTCAGGATTTATTTCCTACTATATTATTTTTCTAAATATTATTGTTTATCATTATTCAAATTATTGCCATTTTTCTGACTTTAGGTCAGTAGGAAAGCACACTTTAAGTCATTTCTCTGGATATGTTTGTCCATTTTCTAATTAGATATAATCTCCTTCGGAGAGCAGACCTAGTGTTATGTTTGTTTACTTCCTTATAATGCCAAGACTCATGAGTGTACAACTCTTAGTAATCAAAAAAGTATTGTCAAAATTACCCTCCCAGAGCTGGACATGGTGATGCACCTCTGTAATTCCAGCTACTCGAGAGGATGAAGCAGGAGCACTGCAAGTGTGAAGTGAGCCCTGGGTGACTTAGCAGAGACCCTGTCTCAAAAAGGGCTGGAGATGTAGCTCAGTGGTGGAGTCTAACAGGCACAAGAACCTGGATTTGATCCCCAGTACAAAAACAAACCATAGTCCAGGATAGTTCTAAAATAACCATTTTTGTTCACTTTTCTTGGGGTAGTTTTTGAGAATAAAAGTTGAATACAGGATCGAGAGTTCAAAACCACCCTCAGCAAAAGCAAGGCTCTAAGCAACTCAGTGAAACCCTATCTCTAAATAAAATTTTTAAAAAAGGCTGGGAATGTGTCTCAGTGGTTGATTGCTCCTGAGTTCAATCCCGAAAAACAAACAAATAAGTTGGATACACATGATGCTCTCAACCAATTACCGGGGACACGAAAGTAAGGAAGGACGGAAGGGGGAAAATAGCAAGAGTCAGGTAATTCCCAAGTTTATCACTTTTTCTAAAATGTAGTCCCTGAATCACCTACCAGCATCAGAATTCCCTAGGCTTCTTCCTAGTTACTACTCCAGACTTAATGAATCCATCTGGAGAGGAGTCTGAAATCTCCATTTTAAGCAAGCTCTACTGATGAGTCTTGCACATTAAAATCCTAGAACCATTGCATTAATCCAGTCAATTATATAGGAGAGAGAACTCATAGAAATCAAAGGATTTTAATCTAATTCTCAGATTCTTCCACTCAGACCAACACTTTTGAAAAAGAACTTTCTGCAGTGATGGAATATTCTCCATCTGTGCTGTCCAATACTGTAGTAACTAGTCGTGAAATTACCAGGCATTTGAAATGTGGTTAGTGAGACTGAGGGACTGAACTTTTAATTTTAGTTAATTAAAATTAAAATTTAAATAGTCACACCACAGCTGGGCCTAGTGGCTCATGCTTATAGTTCCAGCAACTCAGAGGCTGAGGCAAGAGGATTATAAATTTGAGGCCTGACTCAGCAATTTAGCAAGGCCCTAAGCAACCTAGTGAGACCCTGTCTCAAAATAAAAAATTTGAAGGGCTGGGGATGTAGCTCAGCGGTAAAGCGCCCCTGAGTTCAACCCCAGTACCAAAAATAAATTAACTTAAAAAAAAAAGACACACACCATTAGTGGCTGCAGTATAAAAACAGTGCAGACATAAAACACACCAGGATATACTGTTTTGTTCACTCTGCTTTTCTTTTTGCTTTCTTTCCTCTGAAAAATTCAGTACCTGCTGAATCACACCTGAATGGCATCCCCTTAGAACTCAAAATGTGATGCCTGGCCAATCCCTATTCTTGCCTTCATGTGTCTTCAGGTTTTAATTGCCACCAAGATCTTATCCTATGAAATACAAGACAGCTTCATATCCTACAAAGAGAGAGTATTTCTGTAAACAGGAATATAGCAACACAACACCCAGAACACTGATGCCTTACAAAATCAACTCCTGTGCTAGGAAAAAATACGCTGGAACAACCAAAAGCCAAAATAGAAAAACACTAAAACATCATTTCACACCCTCTCAGTGGAGCCCTGTCAAATGGAAAGGGCACTGTGGAAATTCTTCCTTCCAATTTCATTTCCTGATCTATAAATCTGCTGATCACGCACATCCTTTCCTGCACAGCCCTTTTCCCATTTCAAATCTGTCGTGGTGACTCAGTAACCTGCCATATGGCAGAGTAAATCCATTCAGGAAAACACAAGGCTACTTTGTACCTCACCACATGGATTTTAGCTAGGCAGCCTTAGCTTCTCTGGAGGAAAACCATATCTGATCATGAAACGGAAATCTCCCAAAAGTGACACAAAAGAAAAAAGCTAGCTTAACCAAAACATGAGATAAGCGAATGAAAAGAACACAACCTCAGGTAGGCTCTGTTCAAGGAGGAATGTTGTTTAAATCACCTCCCATACACTCTGCTTTATTTCATAGCAAGCCCTAATACCCACTAACAGAGAGAGGCATTCTGTTGTGTATTTTTCTGACAGTGTACAGCTTTCCCTTCATAGTCTCAAAGGTCACAATAATTCTAACATTTCCAATTGAAACATATATCATCCAGTATGACAGGCACCCAATATCCAAAACAGATTTGCAGTGTAGTTGGGAAAGAACAGGATGTATCTGAATAGTTCTACATCATTAAGTAGATGGGTCATGTAAATAAATGCCCTACACACCCTGGATTAATCTTCTTTTAGGAAAGTAACCTGAAAAATATTAGCAATTTTTTAAATTACCATAGTTTTATTTAAAAAATCAGAATCAACCAGATCTAGAAATCAATCAGTATTTTAAGTAATTCTACTAGATAAATGTCACTAAGTGTTAAATGAAAATATAATGGAATCTTTTCAACTTCTGCCTTTTGTTCTGAGAAGAAATATCTAGATTTACCACATCATTTTAAAAAGTCTCCATATGAGAGATGACTAAACATAATGATCATCTTTCAAAAATAGCCTGAAAACATGATATATTTTAATTGGACTCTTTCAAATATTCTCAAATAGTAAATTTCTTGGAAGATCTTACATGCATCACCAGAAATAATATTTCTTGGGACAGGCAGAATCAATAAAAACAATACAGGAAAAAAATAAACACAATCTTCTTTAGGGAGATCTCATTTCCCCTCTCTCTCATGTTATGCATTTTTTTCTGTTCTTCACTAAGGACCGTGGAATAATCCTGCTTGGTCTTGGTGAGACCAAGTGGCACAAATTCCAGCTTCAGAGAGAGTAGACACTATGGTAACATGCTGACAGCCTTCATTTACATAAAAGAATACTAATTACGTGGTATCATCAACATCTGTGATTCTGCTCACTGCCATATGCGACAGTACTGGGTATTTTAACCCTTCAACTCACTAAATGTATTGCATCTACGACAAAATCTGAAAAAGAATACTTGAAGATACACAGTGAAGGCAATTTTTGTAAATAACACATTGAAAGTGAATTTTATTTTTTGCTAATATTTTATTTCCAAATGGTATGAGAAAACATAATTCATTATCAATATGTAATTAAGGAAAAAACTTTTATAAATGTAGAAATCACATTAAGAGAGGCTGGGGATGTAGCTCATAGTAGTGCACTTGCCTAGCATGTGTTAGACCTTGGGTTCAATCCCAAGCACCAGGGGAAAAAAAATCATGTTAAGATATAGTTAAGGGCTAGGGTTGTGGCTCAGTGGTAGAGCGCTTGCCGCGCATGCATTGAGGCAGTGGGTTTGATTCTCAGCACCACATATAAATAAACGAATAAAATAAAGGTCCATCAACATCTAAAAATATACATATAAAAAATTCATTAAAAAAAGATATAGTTAATAACCCAAAAGGGAAGGGTGCCACAAAAGTACTTTACAATGACAGAAGCTTTTCAATTTTCATATTTACGGCTAAAACAAAAACTAAGAAATCAGGGCAGACATTGAGAAGGGGGGATTAGGGAAGCTAAGGATCATATCAGGTAGAGATTGCTGAATAGGTGGAATGTCCTTGTAGGCTGCTCTACATCCCCTTTCCCCACATTACCACCCTCCCTAAGTGGGGGTGGGTAGGGGAGTGGATGAGGGATTACCTCCAGGGCACAGCTTGAAGATACCTGGAGGGGCTGAAATCTCTCAGAGGGGTCCAAAAGCTCTGATGGAATGTGTTCTCTGGCTCTTGGACCTGAGAACAGGAACATTCATTAAGCAGCAGGTCTTGGCCACAGGCAATGGGACCTGATGTGCTGATATGTCAGAACCCTCGCGAGGTGACTATCACTCATCTGTTGTCAGTAGTCAAGTGCTGATGTTCACGAATAACTGCAATTGTGAGTTACTGCAGATTTGGGGTTATGATAATAACCATGATTATGGAATGATAATGTCTCACCTTCATTAGGATGTGCTTTCTTCAATGAAAAAAGAGTACAGTAGGGCTGGGAGTGTGGCTCAATGGAAGAGCCTTGCCTAGCATGCCTGAGGCCCTGGGTTCAATCCCAGGATGGCAAGGGCCAAGGCGGGTGGGGGTGTAGAGTTATTGTAGGGAACTAGGCCCAGCACAAAACACTGGTTTGCCCACAGGGAGGGGCCATCCCTGCCATTGTAAAGGAAAATGAAAAAGACAGATGCTTTGACATCTGTCATCTGACGCAAATGACAGTAAAAATGCTTTACTCTGTACCAAATACCTACTTCTCTAACCATAGAAGCCAGAACTAGGCCTCAGCTCTCTGCACTTCCACTATCTTGTTTGCTTCCTTCCTCTCATTGCAAGTATTGTCTATTCTAACTAAAGAGAGACAGAGACAAAAAGAAAGATACAAGGTCGCCCTGCCTCTAGACTATCCTTGACATTGGTTAGGCTCCTCTTCCCTCTGCTCTCTTGACCTCTGGAGGAGTAATGTGCAGGTTCATCTCCTCACAGCTCCTCCCCAACACCCAGATTTCATGGGAACTACTTTCTCAAAGGTCACTAGCGATTTCCTTATAGTTAAATTCATTAGCCTTTGCTCAGTCTCCATCCACATTTGTTCTGCATTTGATACCAAGTGTGCATTCTCTCCTGAACTTCAGGCTACTGTTCTAGTCTGGTTTTCTTCCTACATCTGTGATCACATCTCTGTTTTCATGTGTCTCCCCGGTCCTTGACATGTAGGCTTTCATTAAAGTTTTGTCCGCAGTTCTCAATGATTTATTTCATCTATTCCTAGAACTTCAAGCATCATTTCAATACAGCATTATGTTTTAATTCCCACAAATATTTTTAAATCATTTTACTGAGATATAATTTACATACTATAAAATTTGCCCATTTCAAGTATACAACTCAATAATTTTTAGTATACTCACAGAACCCCAGCATACCTTTGAATATAAAATGTTTCCATTTCTGGCCTGGGGGTGTGGCTCAGTGGCAAAGCATTTGTCAAGCATGTGTCAAGTCCTGGGTTCCACACCCACAACCAGAAAAATAATAAATAAAAAAGTTTTTAAAAAAGTTTCCATTTCATTGCAGCAACTCAGTCTCTGGTTGAATTTTTATATATTGATACCTGCATTATGACACACTACTATTATTGATGTTTGGAGGATGAAGCATGTTTTGGGCTTTTCTATTTGTTTGATAGCAGTGATGATCATACTGTGTGCTCCACACTCTCTCTCATCTGTGTTTCTTGATGAGCAAGACCAGTAAGATGACTGAAGGAACTAAGGAGATGCCATCTGTGGAATGAAGCTAAGCTAGCTAGCCTTCAAAGCATTACACTTTTTGATTCATTAACCTAACACTCTTGCCAAAGAGGTCTGTGCCCAAACCTTAGCTTTTTCTCAGGATGCTAGATTAAGGGTAAGGTGGCAAAAGGCAGCTGCTCATATTAAAATCAGAAAATTCTGAATACACTTAGAGGCACACACACCCCTCTCTCGCTCCCTCTTTCTCAGAAAGACTATCTCTGACTGTGCAGAGAAGTGGTAGCCAAAAGTAGGAGAAAGCCAACTGTGTAAGGATTACTCAGACCAGCTTCAAGCTTAATAGTCTGTTGGGCTGGGGGACAGCTCAGTAGCAGAGTGCTTGCCTAGCATGTGCAAGGTCTTGGACTCAATCCTCAATGCCAAGAAAATAAAAACACTTAGTAGTTTGTGTTGTCTTCAGATCAAAAGAATTGGCTTGCTACAACTAGGTGTTGGCTCTGCACCTTCTGGAGGCCATCCACTGTATTAACTTCAAACAAGCACTGTGTGCATTTTGAACCTCCCCAGTAGCCAGTTTCCAATCTGTCCCAATGCACAAGCCCTGCAAAAAAGCAGCCCCCTCACCAACCCAGGGAATTGGTTCAGTCAGCTAATCTAACTTCTCTGTCAATGCCAACACATGAATTCTCCAACTAATAAAAGAAACATGTTACTCACAAGCCAGGATTTTCTGTTGGCCAAGAAAAAAAATTATCCCATGCAAAAGAACCCTGATCTGTTAATTTGCTAACTCTCTTCTTTATCCAAGATAGGCACTGGACTCCATCTTTACCCAAATGTGGGCACAATACATGGCACAATGGCACACAGATCAATTCCATTAAGTGCAACAGAAACCTCAGACAACTGCAAATGGGTATGAGAATGGCATTAGGCAAACTACCTCCTGTGTCTCATTCAATGTCTGTAAGACCAGCCACTTACAAGGATAAGGCAGGGAGATCTCAAGTTCCAGTCCAGCCTCAGCAACTTAGTGAGACCCTGTCTCAAAGTAAATGAAAAAGGGCTGGGGATGTAGTTCAGTAGTAAGCATCAAGCCATAAGTACTTGGTTCAATTTCCAGTACTATCAAAAAAAAAAAAAGAGAGAGAAGAGGAAGAATTTTCCTAAAGACAAAAGGAGAATTAGATAGGAATGAAAAGATCTCCCTCTTGAACATACATGTTTTATGCTTCTGATATGGAACAAGGGGGTCAGTTAAAGAGAGGAGCCAAAAACAAGATTCATAATAAACCCCAGAACAACTTGTGCATATCTGCTAGTAGGGGTTTAAGAATATCTGTATAACACCTGAAAGAGGAAACCAAAGAGTCACTAACAGTTTTTGTTTTGTTTTTATCATGATCTCCTTGACAAGCCAGTGATAAAATGAGGTCCAAACTGAAGGCTCCCCACTTTCTTTTTGTCACATGGAAAATCTTAACTACACCAGGCGCAGTGGTGCAGGCCTGTAATCCCAGGGGCTCAGGAGATTGAGGCAGGAGGATCTCAAGTTCAAAGACAGCCTAGCAACTTTAGGCTAAGCAATCTCAGCGGGACCCTGTCTCTGAATAAAATACAAAAAAGGGCTGGGGATGTGGCTCAGTGGTTAAGCATCCCTTCTATTGCTACCATTGAGAAAATCAGTATTTACCCTCCAAATATCTGATCATAGGAACCGTAGTTTGTTCTTACAGTATGTCTCCCAAACACTATGTTCTCTACAGCTGCTAGACAACCAATCAAAAACATACATATGCATAGGCCCATATATCCAAGTCCAAGTATGAGTGTGTGTATATATATACACATATATATCATACCTATATATATCATACCTTCTTGAACTGTACCCTTTAAATAGATGTAGTTTATTGTTTACATATTGCAACCCAGTATATCTGTTAAAAACTATACATAGAAATAAATAATTTTCTCCAGTAGATCCTTAAACTATTTGATGAAAACTGACAGGAAACTTTATAATGGGTGAATAAGGCTGACAACATCTGATTCCAGGACAATTGGAACTCCCTAGTGTGGTTCCTAGCAGCATCACCTATCAAGTATCTTGCTAAAAGAACTGAGGCTGAGTCCAATGAAGCCTTTAGATCTAACTACCAGGTCATGGGAAACCTAGGAGATAGGAACTTGACACCACAGGCTGTGATTAGCCAAATCACCAAGAAAGCATATGGCAAATGCTATAGAATTCATGATATGGGTTCTTTAACAAATAAATGACACTAAAAAGTGAGGCAGGGAGAGTGGATCTGCTATAGATTATCAGAAACTTAAGAGACAGATCAACTAAATGTAATATGTGGTTCTTAAGACACCGATTTGAATAAACCAACTATAAAGATATTTTTTAGAAAACTGGGAGGAAATGTTCTAAAGTACTGTCTCTAGCTATACCACTGATTTTTTTAAACAGCTTTATTAAGGTATAATTGACATATAATAAACTGAAGGTTTGAAGTGTACAATCTGATAAGTTTTGTCAAGATATATACTTGTGAAGTCACAATTAAAATAATGAACACATCCAACATCCCCCAAAAGTTACTCATGCCCCTTCCTCCAACCTCCCTCACCACCATTCCCAGTCCACAACTGGAAAAAATGGAACATAGAGTAAGTATTAGATGACATTAAGTAAGGATTAGTTTGATACAATAATGGTACTATGATTTTATTTTTAAAATCTTTGTATGGTACCTTTGAGGTGTTTACAAGTCAGGTATGATGGTGTGGATTTTGTTTGGAAATACCCGGGCAGGGGTGAGGAGGGGAACAAAGTGGCAAGAAGAAACAAAACAAGACTGTCAAAATGCTGGTCATTGTTGAGCCTGGTTGATGGTTACATAGAATTCATCCTACTAGTCTCTTTATTTTTGTGTTTATTTGAAAAGTTCCATAAAAAATATTTTAAGGAAAAAAAGCAAAAAATATCCTCTCTGATAATAAGAGAAAACCTTAGGTTATGAACCATTCACCCATAATTAGCCAAGTTTTGAAGCACTCTTCATTTCCACTACCACTTTACCATCATTTCTAGTTTTACTCTGAATGCCCGCACCAAATCAAAATAGCGCAATTTTCCTTACAGTGTCGGCCACAGAAATTGTCTGCATGGACCTTTCAGTCTGGCCCCAAGTCTACTTTTTAGACTCAGATGGGGACTTCTTTGCAAGCCCTATCCCAAATTTCTTTCAATAACCTCATCAGATTTTTATCTAGAATTCTGCCTACAAAATTTTCTGAGTATCTCTGTCTTTTAGGGATATCCAGCCACTTCAGTAAGTCTGTTGAAATGCCCTTGCTTAATCTCATGGTTGCTCTTTCTGAAACTTCTTCCTTTACTGGGAAGGAAAAATCCCTGATTTTTTTTTTTTCCCAGAGCTCTTCCTCCTTCCTCACTCCAATCATCCAGGTGGAAAGGAGTTTAACTACTGTATATCCTAAGTTTCATTGTAGTCTCAGCAAACTGTGGCTCAAAAATTATATTTTTAAAAATCCAAATGTTTTTGTTTCTCTGATCTTAATCATATTAACGTTACTCCTAGTCCACATGATGCTCGGTGTGCCATAGCAAAATTTGGCACACAGATCCAACACAATGTTTACAAGTATGGGGCTGGGATTGTGGCTCAGTGGTAGAGCGCTTGCCTCACGTGTGGCGGGGGATGGGTTTGATCCTCAGCACTGCATATAAATAAATGAATAAATAAATCAACAACTAAAAAAAACTTAAAAACAAATATTTACAAGTATCAACCAACCGATTGTTTCCCAGCAGGGACTTTGGAACACATTTTGTCATAGAAATAATGTTATAACTAGCACTCAGTCTCATTGTAAAAGCCTACTAAACCTAAAATGTATCTATAATACAGTACTAGAATACTAGTACCACCACTATGGAAGCTATAAAATGTGTTTATTTATTTATTTTTTCAGTACTGGTGATTAAACCCAGGGAACATTCTACCACTGAGCTACACCCCCAGCCAATTTTATCTTATGTTGTCTTAAGTTTTTTTTATTTTTAAGTTATCTTATTTTTATCTGAAGTTGCCCAGGTTGATCTTGAACTTGTAATCCTGCTTCAGTCTCCAGAGTTGTAAACATTGCAGGAGTGCATCACCACACCCAGCTTCAAATGTATTTTCTCTGAGAAAATTAATTCAAACTTGCAACTTGAGATGCCAGGAATTGCTTTCCAGCTGCAGCCCAAGCAGTGAAATGGGGAACACCCTCCTCCTACTTTCTCCACATGGCTGAAGAGGGCTTTCCACACATGGCCATTAGTATGGAAGACACATATATACATTAGGAACTTCCTGTAGAGAAAAAAAAGGAACAATTTCTATGAAAAGAAAATAAATCTGACTAGAATTTACAAATGGATCCTCAGGATTAAATGCCAATGTTGGCTGTTTCAGTGGCTATTCTAAGAAATGGGAATCCCATCTTCTTGATGTTTTGTTGCTTAAACAACAACAGTAACATTTAGTCCTGTGCCCTGCTCCACACAGCACACCAAAACAAAACATGTCAGGACAGAGACCCATCATATTTTGCACAGAGACACCATATGTATGTGTGTGGTACTGGGGACTGAACCCAGTGGTCTTCTATCATCAAGCGACATCCCTCTTTAATTTACATTTTGAGACAGGGTCTTGCTAAATTGCCCAGGCTGACCTTGAACGTGTGATCCTCCTGCCTCAGCCTCCTGAGTATCAGCTGGGATTACAGATGTGTGAAAAGCATTTGGTTTCAAGAGCAAAAATGACAAATGTCCAAAGAGAAGATGTCAAATATACAAGAGTATTTGTTAAATACATACTAGAGAAACACTGGAAGCTACAAAGAGAATAGTCAGGAATTTTAATAGGGAACTGGTAAAACAAATTATAAATCAGCCATATAGTGGAAACCAACAGTTATTTAAAAAAAAAAAAAAACAGTATGTGAAAAGCAAAGGGACAAAATAGTGTATACAATGTGTTATCAAAAGTAGCTCAATGGTACAGCACTTGCCTACCATGTGTGAGGCACTGGGTTTGATTCTCAGCACCACATAAAAATAAAATAAATAAAATAAAGGTCCATCAACAACTAAAAAAAAACATTTTAAAAAGAGTGTAAAAAAAGCCACCCCCCGACCCCACACACAATTTAGAGAATAAACAAGAAGCTAGTAACACTACATGCCCTGTGGTAAACTAGGAGTAGAGATAGAAAGAAGACTGTTGTCAACCTCTGCATACCCTTGTTAGGGGATATGGCACTGAGGAAACTCAGTGTTTCAACAATCATAAAAATCCAGGCATCGAGCCGAGTGCAGTGGTAAAAGCCTGTGATCTCAGCAAACTCACAAAGCTGAGATAGGAGGAAGGCAATTTCAAGGCCAGCCTGAGCAACTTAGGAGACCCTGTCTCAAATAAACAACAAAAAGGGCTAGGGGTATAACTCAGAGGTAAAGTGCTCCCGGCCAAAAACAAAACAAAACAAAAAAACAAAAACATTAAAAAAAAAATCAGACATCAGCAAGATGGGAAGATAAGCACAGAGCAAATATGTTTTGTTATGCTTTCATTAGGAAGTAAGATTTTTGAGATAAGCAGCCTGAGGACATTCATTGTATATAGAGTACCTGAGATTATGTTCAAGTAGCATTAGCCACTTCATAAACAGCCCTCTTGCTTGCATGGTGGTGCATGCTGTAACCCCCGCGACTCCAGAGGCAGAGGTAGGAAGATTGTAAGTTCAAGGCCAGCTTCAGCCTCAGCAACTTAGCAAAACCTTGTCTCAAAATAAAAAGGGCTGGGATGTGGCTTAATGATAAAGCACCCCTGGGTTCAATCCCTAGTACCAAAAAAACCCCACAAAAAACAAAATACAAGCCGGGCGCGGTGGCGCAAGCCTGTAATCCCAGCACGTAGGGAGACAGGAGAATCACAAGTTCAAAGCCAGCCTCAGCAAGGGCGAGGCGCTAAGCAACTCAGTGAGACCCTGTCTCTACATAAAACAAAATAGGGCTGGGAATGTAGCTCACTGGTCGAGTGCCCCTGAGTTTAATCCCCCGTACCAAAAAAAAAAAAAAAAAACACAACAAAAAACCCCACCTTTCCCTTCCTCTTCTCCATAACTTTACAATGGCAAAGTACAAATCTCTTATTGCAGGTTAACAATACAACAGAACCTCTGCCAGTCAAGTGTCAATCACATTTCATATCAACCAAGGTATGAAGGTAATTTTTACTCTTCTTTCCAGGTGGCACTCCCAAAAGCTGTGCATAGACTCGAATTCATGGGCAGACTCTTTTCCCCAAATCCCCCAGAAATCTTCCTGTCCCCCGTGGAACATTATTCCAGTTTACTGGTCAGTAAAATATCTTTCTCAACACCCCACCAAGCTCTCTGAAGGAGTAGGGGCAGGGGAGCATGTGTGAGGGAGAGAGGAGTATGTGTTAGGAGGTGGTAAAGGGAATCAGCTGAATGGAGAGGGAGGCTCAAATGAGAGTCCATGCACTCCTGTACTAGGAAAGTAGTTAAATCTAACCAAAATACCAGCTGCTATGGCCAGCCGTGCTACCTACCCCTGAAAACAGGCTCCCTATCAGCCACTCATTTTTGCCTCCCTAGGGCTTTTATTTAATCAGGCTGGTTAATGGAGCACCTTAAAGTAACTAACACTGTGGTCCTGATTTTATCTAGAGTTTCATCTAATAAGGCATTCATAGTATGATATTCTTAAACAATCAGTGGACAGTTTTATATTAAAAATAAGAAAAATCACTATCCTTTCAAAACAAATTGGGCTTTATCTCATATTATCTACTTTTCTCAGGTCTTTAAACATTGTTTAATAGCAACACAGAGCAAAGATAGCAAAAGCCCAATAAAGTTGTTAAAAGTAAACCCATTGCATTATAAAATGCAGTTGAATTAAAGAAGCAGAATAAGCCTCGGTTCAGTCTGCAGCGGGGATATGCCCATTGAATACTTACAGATCCAACAGAATGTGCTGCGTGGCAAAAATATCAAAAGGGCCTTCTTTCAAATAAACCATAGAAGGCATTTGAAAGACGTGAACTGTGCATGACCCTCATCTCTTGTATAAGGGTAAGCAGGGGTGCTTCTGGGAACTCCGCTACAGTGAGCGGGCACAAGAGGTGAGAGAACTGGGCCCTAAATCCTGCAAGAATAAGACAAGCGCCCCACACAGAGGACTACTGCACACCAAGGGAACACACTTCTTGTATTTTAAGTCTCACTAAATCCTAGCACCCCTGCTCCTGTTTTAAAATATCCACCTTCCAATTCTGCCAGTGAGTCCCATGATTTGCATTAAGACATCAAAGTCCCCATTAAAGGCAAACATATAATCTTATAAGGGAAAACCACTAAGCTAATCAACTACTAATAACTAAATACAGGTTTCATTTACAGTAGCAGGAAGGAGAAAGCAGAGTTCTGAGGGACAAGATACTGCGTAAGCAAAGGCTGACAGAAAAATACTAACGCAGGAAAGAGGGAGGGGAACGTATGAATCACTGCCTCCAAGCCTTAAGGTTGTAATGACCAATGAGAGTGGTCCCTAGAGAGAGAACACAAAAAATAAGCCTCATTGACTTCATAAATGTTTCTTTAGCATCCCTCCTCTGTTGCCTGTGATAACTGTGTGAAACAATGTAGATACCCATAAAATTATAATATGTGAGGTATATATCTTTAACAAAGATTAATGAAACAAGGTATATATGTAATCCATTAAGTATAGCTTTTTGTGGAGACGGTCTCATTATTTTTCCCAAGCAGGCAACTCCTGGGCTCAAGCTATCCTCCTGCCTTAGCCTCTGGAGTCGCTGGGATGAAAGGTATGCGCCACCACATCTGACCAATTGTCAGGCTTCTGAGGAACCATTTAATGCAATGCTCATTCTAAGAGGCCAGCTTACTAGTCCTTCCAGTAAAGAAAATATCACATCAAGCTGGTCCAGACCCAATTTGGACTTAATAGAATGGTAGAGGCTGGACTATTAAGGTGATGATGTCATTAAGTAGGTTCAAGAAAAAAGGAATTGTACTGGGGGGGGGCACACACCTGTAATCTCAGCAACTTGGGAGGCTAAAGCAGGAGGATCACAAGTTTGAAATCCACCTTAGTGAATTAGTAAGGCCCTAAGCAAATTAGTGAGACCCTGACTCAGAAACTAATAATAAAATAAAGGACTGCGGATATAGCTTAGTGGTAAAGTACCCCTCAGTTCAATCCCCAGTACCTAATTAAATAAATAAGGAACTGTCACTTTGTATTTGTACATTGCAATGACATAAAATGTCTCCAAAATAACACTTAAGAGTTTGTCTTCTGAAAATTAAGTAAAAAAAGAAAAGAAAATATAGTGAAAACATAATCTATCTGTTAAAATAAACCAAATCCTAAATTCTGGTATCAACCAGATACCAGGGATCTGAATGACAAGAGTTCTGAGGACCCCTAAAATAATCAAAGTGACCCAGACAGAATATGACTGTTAAGGATGTCAGTTTATGCTTGACCAAGGACTGGGACTCAGCAGTCAGAGCGGGTGTCCTCTGAGCAAATTAGGCAGCACTCTTCCTATACTGCTGAAAGGAGCAGGTCTCCAACTCATAAATATACCCACTTGAGTCTGATGATAGCATATGAGGGCCTGATACCACTAGTCACTAAAGTCATCCAGCAGGCTCCCTCTGGATTATTCCTTGCACAGAAAACCAAAATTGATTTTCCATGTAGTCTGCCTTCAGGGACAAAATGCAATAACCACCAAACTAAAGTACCAGTGTGCTTAACAGTTTTATTTCTCACTGTAAATTAATCTTCACTCTGATGGTTTTGACCACATAAGTCACTTCCCAAGATAACTTGGTCATCGTATCTTGTTCTCACAAAATTGAAGTTCTGGACCTTTGGAGTTAAGGTCTAGACCCTAGTTATGACTTCACCAGGGTAATGCCACCTGGGAGGGCTCTGGGAAAGAAGCTGACATTTTCAGGGGTAGGTAGTTCTCCATTTAAGATCTCTCCAAGTAGAAAACTATTGGACAAAACCTGGCTGGGGTTACATACTTTTCAGTATTTTTATAATTAATATGCATTATTAAAAATTAAATAAACTGTCATTTATTGAACACTTACTACATCCAGATACTGTTCTAATACTTTTTCCTCATAACAAACTGATAAAGTAGTAATTTTAACCTATTTAAAACAGAACAAAGAAGCTCAGAGATAAATGCATGGCAGATACATGGCTAAGCTGTGACTTAAGACTTCAAAGCTCACTGTTAACTAAATGTGATCAACTGTGGGGGACATATGCAAGGGCATGCCACAAAATGGCGCCGAGCTACCAGCTCAGGCCTGACCACGCTGCCCCGGGAGAGCCATCACCTCACCCTTATTGGCTGACCTCTGCTTCCGTGTTCGTGGACAAGACATGGACGATGAGTACTCTCCTACCTAAGTGCCTCTGTACATCCCACTTCCGCATTCTTAGCTTAGTAACAGGACACCTACCCCTCCTCTATATAAGCCTGTGTCTCCCCTCAATAAATCAGTTCCTGCTTAAGACAGAACTCTCCGGCTCAGGCGTGGTAATTGCGTGCCGGACGACTTTACCATTCTCAGCCATCGTGTCGGGGACTCCCGGGGACCCCCTCCTCCCCGCTGGCCGAGGGGGGAGACTGATACCTGGCTAGGAGGACCCCGACAATCAACCACTATCAGAATTTAATTTAAAAAAAAAATTCATCTTCTTGATTACCAGAGCAGGGTTGAACATCCTTTCAACTATCTATTGGCCATTCTCTTTTCTCTTCTCTGAACTGACAAAACATGCACTCAACACTGTACTTCTACTCATGTAAGAACTTACCAGAACTAATATGAACTAAACTGCTTTGAAGCCCTATCAAAGCTTTGAGCAGTGGCAGTATCACAGCCAATGAGGTTTATGTGAGGTGTGAGTATTGCTAATTGAAGCACTATCAATAGAAACATACTTAATATTGTCAGAAACAAATAATAGGCATTACCTATTCTAAGAGATGAACCAATCCTTTTTTTGACTTGGTGATTTGCCTTTTTCTCATTAATGATTAGAGTTCCATACATTTCTGGATATAAGGTCTCTGATACTTAGATATGTTGTGTATAAGTGTGTGGCTTGTCTTTTGTTTAGGATGTCTTGTTGTGCGTAAGATTTACACTTAATGCAATCACATAGTATATTTTATGATTTTATATTTTATGAAATCATTTCTTACCCCAAGATAATTAAGATATTCTCTTATAGTTTTTTCTAAAGTTACAGTTTGCACTTAGATTGCTAACATACCTGTGTTTTTTGCTTTTGTTTCCTATTCTACTGGACCATTTGACTCACCCTTTCCCACTGCCACAGAGTCCCATTACCAAAAAGACAAGTTAAGGAAACCTTGCTGGCTCACACCACCTCCTCCCCACCAATTCTTTTAAAGTAACTTTAGCCATTTTTTATTCCTCCATCATATGAAACTTAGGGTGAACTTGTAAAATTCTGTCAAAAAAATCCTTTTGAAAGTTTGATTGGCATTGCATTGAATTTACAAACTTATTTTGGGGAAAACTAACCTCTTCATGATAGGAAGTCTTCCCATCCATATCTATGTTTAGGTATTTCCTGGACACCTCATAAAGATGTTGTGAATGGAATCTTTTAAAAATATAATACACATTTACCAAATGGTTACTGCCAGTATACCAAAATGTAATTAATTTTTATTAGTTTGAGTCATATGAACTGCTGATATTTAATAATTTTGACCTAAAAATTATATCTTCATATTGTTCAAACATTGCTAATCCACTACTCAGCAATCTTGCTGAACTGTTAATTGCTCTAATAATTTATAGATTCTTTTGAACTTTCCATAGGTGACCTCATAATCTTCAAGTACAGACAGCTTTCCTCTCTTTTCCATATCTTTTGTCTTGTCTTCTGGCATTAGCTAGGAACTCTAGATCATTAGTAAACAGTAGGCACCATCTCCTGGTCTGAACTTTAGAGGGAATGGATCCACAGTTTTACCAGGAAGTATAATGTCTACCTAGGGGATTTAACCTATAGTAGGTTATGAAAGTTCTCTTTTACTTCTAGTTTGGATTAAAAAAAATTAATTAGACTAAATATTAAATTTCATCTAATATTTTATTCTGCACCTATTAAGAAAATCACACAACCATCCTTTTAAAATATGTTAGTTTATATGAGTGATGGATTTTTCTGAAGCTGAAAATTGCACATAATAAAAAAAACTGGTCTTGATGTTTTGTTTTCAAATACAATGTTATCCTCAGTCTGTTAAGTTATATTTAAAACTTTTGGGGGCTGGAGTCGTGGCTCAGTGGTAGAGCACTTGCTTAGCCCATGTGAAGCACTGGATTCAATCCCTAGCACCATATAAAAATAAATAAAGGTAAAAACAAACAAAAAAATTATAAAAAAAAGAATTATATTTTAAAATTTTAAATTCATTTTCAGAATTGAGATTAATCTTTCCTTTCTTATATTGCCCTTCACTGTTTTACTATTACATTAACATCAAAAACTGAGATGGGTGACTTGCCCTATTTATCTCTAGAACTTTTTCTTCCAAGGCTTATCTGTTCTAGAAAGACCTGATAAAATTTACTTACAAACCTGCCTCTTCTGGATATTCTATAAGCTGGTTTTAGTGGTTGGTATAGCTAAGTTCAAAGCAAGATCCAGGGCTGGGTGTGCAGCTCAGTGGCAGACACTTGCCTAGCATTCCTGAGGCCCTAGGTTTAATCCCTAGCACTACCAAAAAAACAAACAAAAAAAACAAAAACAAGACCCCCAAATCCTCTCAATGATCACAGGTTGGGAAGATGTGTCTAAGTGATCCAGTGTTTACCTTAACCCCTGCAGAAATTTTATGTTGGTTTATACTTTCAAAAACATTTAAGCCAGGTGCATACCTGTAATCCCAGCTGCTTGAGGCTAAGGCAGGAGAATCTCAAATTCAAGGTCAGCCTGGGCACCTTAGCAAGATCCTGTCTCAAAATAAAAAAGAATAAAAGGGTTGGGGATGTAGCTCATTTGTGTGATGCCCGTGGGCACAATCCTTGGTACCACAGTAAAAATTTTTACAAAGAAAATATTCAAATAAATAGTATGCTAATAGTAGAAAATAGGAAAATGGTGGAGGGAACAATTAGATGTTCAAGCAGTTCAAATGAAGCATCAGTAGTACTGCAGGACCAAGAGCTGTGGCCTGGTGTTCTTGGTACAGGCTGAGGGGCATGGAGAGTATGATAGGCCCCTCCACTAATACTACTAGTTTTATTGCTGTAAAGAGTGGTACCATCACTTTTTAAAAAAATATATTTTTAGTTGTAGATAGACACATGACATCTTTGTTTATTAATCTATTTTTTATGTGGTGCTGAGGATCCAACCCAGTGCCTCACACATGCCAGGCAGGCACTCTACCACTGAACTACAACTCCAGCCCGGTACCATCACTTTTGAAGTAAATGAATCATCTCCCCTCCTCATTAGTATTCTTGGGCTTCTAAAGCCATAATTAATAGTAACCACTGTTCCAAATGAAAACTAAAGCAACAATCCACAATTACCACTTTTAATGGTTTGCTCATATGATAAAATACAAGTTTCTCAACCAGACTTTCAAAAATATTCCCAACAGCCAGGCGTGGTAGCACATGCCTGTAACACCAGCACTTTGGGAGGCCGAGACAGGAGAACCGCAAGTTCAAAGCCAGCCTCAGCAATGATGAGGCATTAAGCAACTCAGTGAGACCCTGTCTCTACATAAAACACAAAATAGGGCTCGGGATGTGGCTCAGTGGTTGAGTACCCCTTGAGTTCAATCCCTGGTGCCAAAAAAAAAAAGTATTCCAAACAATCTTGACTCTGGACTAGCTTCTAATATTATCTCCACTTTTTTTTTTTTTTAAATACAAACAACCAGGTGATCTGGTCTAGTAATCATTTCCTCAGAAGTCCCCAGAACACTTACCTCTTTACTATGCTATCTTTCCTCTTCTATTCTAATTCTCAAAGCCCCACTTAGATCCATCATTTTTCTTTTCCTCCCTCCCTTCTTTCTTTCCTTTCCCTTCCTTTTTCTTTCTTTTCTTTTGCATTTTTGGGACTTAGGATTGAACCCAGGGGCCTTTTACCACTGAGTTACATCCCCAGCCCTTTTTCTTTTATTTTGAGACAGGGTTCTCCTAAGTTGCTCAGAGACTGCTAAGTTTCTGAGGCTGTCCTCAAACTTATGATCCTCCTGCCTCAACCTCCTGAGTCACTGGGATCACAAGCATTTGTCACCATGCCTGGAGGGCCCATCATTTGCATAATGGGCTCTTCCTGCCTACTCTACCACACATGAATCTCTACCTCAAAGAATACCTCATTGCCCACGGCCCTCAGTTGTTCATCTGGTTTCCTAGCCATATTTCACATTCCTTAAGGCAAAGGCTATACCAACTCAATGCCTTCCCAGGGATTCTGATATAAAGAACTAAAAATTCAATCTCAATTTGCCCCTGAGCATTTTTCACTGATGTTAGATGCCAATCTTGACTTCTAATCCTAGGTGGAGCTCCTTCACTTTGATAAATAAACTGAATTGCTTTGCATTATGCAGAGACAATTATCTTTTGAAGTTCCATGATTGCTCATTTAACCTATTCATTCCCAGTTCCAGCTCCTTTGCCAGGTACCATACAGGACTGTCATGCTTTCCTAGCTACATGGGTATGTATTAGTGATTGCCTAGGTCCTAGTACAAACAAAACTGGTACATGCAGGCAAAAAGGTCAAATGTTTAAAAAGAGTTGGCTTTTTAGACAACTTGCATACATGGTGTGTTGTTTGCAAAGACAGGAAACAAGCACATTAAAAATGCCATTTTTAATGGCTCCCAATATGTGGCATATTTAAATGAAGTTAGTTTTTTTCAACCAGATACTCAGTAGTATTATGGGGACTGTGTTGTTCAAAGATACCGGCTTCCACTAGATGGCATTTTTGGCAATACTTTATATTTATTTAGTAAATAAATATTTACTGAGCACACACCTATGATGTAACAAGCATTATATTTTAGGCACAGAAGCCATTCAAAATAAGATTAGGCAACACCACAAAATCTCAGTTAACTAAAGTGATTGACTAATGTGATGTCTTAAAACACTAAATCTAATTCAATATTTCTTTTACTATTTTGTGATTGAAGATCTTATGGTATTTCTAGCTATCTTTTCTGCCCATTTTTGAGGAAGGTGCCTTTGACTTAAATTCCCATTGATAAAAAATTTAGACCTACACTTAGGGAAATAAATTTTTGTTTATTCTCATTACATTTCTCCATTAATTCTCAGTTATAATAAATGATTAATAATTTGAGAATTACAATAGGTGATAAAACGTTTAAGCACTGACATGTAACCTTGCTCCAATAGCTTCCTCCATACTCTAAAGATAAAAGATTTTAGAAAGTGACTGTAGTTTGCAACCCCAAAAAAGTGTAAAAAAAATTCCATGTGAAATACATTCTCATTGCTATGAGTCAGAATTCTCTTATACTTGCCATACATCACAGGTGAGAATCTAGTTTCAACAAAGGCAGAAGTAGACATGATTATCACAGTATGGGTGCAAGGGAAATGTAAGAAATGGTAGTAAGATTTCATTCTATATCCTTAAATGGGTCAGGTGATGAAGAGTAGGCTGCCAATCCATCTGGAAGATCCTGGTTATTAACCTAAGCCCAGGTTATTTAATGTATGATTCCAAGTGCGATGAATATACCTAACCTACTGAATGAACATCACAGCTTAGCAACACAATAACACACTGTACAGTATCCATGGTTTACCTTCCTGATTACATGGCTGACTGGGCGCTGCAGCTTGATGCCACTATGCAGCATCATGGAAAAGTACTGTACTGCAAATTGCATATCCAGGAAAACATCAATGTTCAAAATTTGAAGCATGGTTTCAACATAATATGCACTGCTTTCACACCACTGTAATGTCAAAAAAAATCACAAGTTGAACCATCATAAGTTGAGGACCATCTGTACTTGATATATTTAAGAAACAGGAAGAAAACAATAATATAACAGTAGAAACCGGGAGATAATGGCAAAGGAAAGAAAGAAAGTGGTGGTAATTCTTGGGGTGGTGCAACATTCTAACCTCAAACCACCACTAAGTTTTCAATGTGAGTTTCTGCCCACCATCATGGGGGCAATCCTTAGTTTAGAGAACACAGCTGACTACGGGGTTGCTGTGTCTTACATTTATTAGTGTTTCCCAAAGTAGCATCTGTTGGATAGGCAGATGACTAGATAAAATGATGACAGTACACACTTTGCATGCAAGGGAGGCTTAAGAGAATTTAAAGGAATGCCCATGCCATTAACATTCCTATTATAAGATTCTAAAATGCAGTCATGAAAGACAACCTGATTGCAACTTAGTTTTGCTAGGTTACTCAAGTTTGGAAAATGGAATGCACTGGGATGTAAACACAGTTGTTTCTTTAAGAAACAAAGATAGCAAGCTAAGGAAAGGTGGGTTAAGAAAAACTAAATAGAATAGAAATTAAGTAGGTGAGAAGGAAGTTAACAGAAGTAGGTAAAGTAAGGCTGAAGGCAGCTGAGGAAGAAGATATTTCTTTTGGCTCACAGGGAACACTGAAACTCCTTCTTTAGAAAGCAGTACTGAAAAGTCCTGAAACAGAGATACCTTAACCAATAAACATGATGTTTATCCTGTTAAACAAGCAAACTAAAACACTCCCATCCCTCATCTCTCCATTTCTGTGACTGACTCCATGACTCTACCACTTACCATGGACTGATAAGTTATGTCTCCATCTATTTTTTCTTTCATTCATTCTTGCAGTACTGGAGACTGAACCCAGGTGTACTCCACACTGAGCTACATCCCCAGTCCTTTTTTTAAATTATTTTTTAAAATTTTGAGACAAGTTTTACTAATTGCCACAGCTAGCCTTGAACTTGGGATCCTCCTGCCTCAGCCTGCCAAGTTGCTGGGATTATGTACATGTGCCACTGTGCCCAGCTTTGCCTCATATATTTTGAATAAAAAATAATTCCCACCCAATCTTACCCAAACACTCTTTTCCAATAATAACTGCCTTCAAGGAGCTTACTATCTAGAGAGGCTTACTTTTTCTTCCATCCTGTGTTGAAGGTCCAATTACTTATGAAGTTCTATTCTGAGTTCATATTGCATTTAAGGTTGTTTGCTTATTTTTTACAGTCTTTTAAATATTGATACTTTTAAATTATAAATCTGGATTCCCATTCAGAAGGTAAGTTACTTCAGGAAAGCTACTGTCTCCTCATATCTCCAAAGCCCACCAAAATGCTTTAAATATAAAAGCATTAGAGGGAGTACTATCAGCACAATAGTGGACTAGGCAGCTGCAGGTCCTTCCCCAATGGAAGTATAGATAAGGCCAGAATCATGCTCTTCTACTATTTCCAGGGCCAATGGAATGCCTGATAGATATTAAAATTATTTACTGAATAAAAGAATGAGCTGAAGCGGGTGCGGAGGCCCTTGGGGATAGTATGAGCAAAGACAAGAGGACAGGAGCGTTGCTTCTGTGTGCTAACAAAAGACCATATATAGACAAGAATACCTCTGCAGGTTCTCTAAAGAGCTGAGAAGCTACAGTATTAAAGCCAGAAAGAATACAGCAAAAGACATAGGAAATTTCATGGTATTTTGCATGCCCATCCACATCCCCACCCCTACACAGCACAGCACAGAGCAACTGAGAGGAAATCCTGCCCCCACCACCCCACCCCACACTGGGCTTCCTCTCTTTGGACAAAAATAAGTGGACTGTGTATTCAATATTCTGGTTTGTCTGGGGCTGCCTGAGGTACTGGTTTCTATCTCACCTGACTGAGAGTACTGAATAGATAGCCATCCGAGCTTGGAAGCCACTGAAACCAAGGAAAGCAGCACATTGACACTGCAGTTCTGCAGGCAGATGTCAGGGGGAGCAAGAGCTCTGAAAAAGTCTGAGAGATCCTAGAGCCACTAGCAGGGGTCATTGGTGAAGGTCTTCTCCTACACAGGCCATACACAAAGACTTGAAGAGGTACTTTTAGCAAATGCCAAATTCCCAGCAAAAAAATACAGGGAGATATGGCTCAAATTAAATAAATAAAACTCCATAAACAGATTCTAAAAAACGTAGATCTATGAACTGTCTGACAAAGAATTTTAAATAATTGTTTTAAATATGTTCAATAAGCTGGAAGAGGACATAGATATTAAACTAAGTGAAATCAAGAAAACAATGAATAAACAAAACAAACTATCAAAAAGATCTAAACAGAAACTCTGTGGTTGAAAAACACAATAATTGAAACTAAAATTCCTTAGATGGGTTCAACAGCAGACTTGATCAGGTAAAAGCAAAAACGAGCAAGCCTGAAAGCAGGTCATTTAAAACTGAGTCAGATAACATGATTATATATTTAGAAGATCCAAAAAATCCCACCAGAAAGCTTCTAGAACTAATGAATGATTTCAGCAAAGTAGCAGGATATAAAATTAACATGAGCCAGTGGCGCACGCCTGTAATCCCAGCAGCTCAGGAGGCTGAAGCAGGAGGATTGCGAGTTCAAAGCCAGCTTCAGCAACTTAGCAAGGCCCTAAGCAGCCCCGTAAGACCTTTTCTCTAAATAAAATATAAAAAAGGGCTGTGGATGTAGCTCAGTGATTAAGCACCGCTGGTACCAAAAACAAAAACAAACCAACACCCATAAATCACTTGTGTTCCTATATATATCAATGGTGAATTAACTGAAAGAGAAATTAGAAAAACTACCACATTCTCAATCACCTTAAAGAAAATAAAATATTTGAGAATCAATCTAACAAAAGAGGTGAAAGACTTCTACAATGAAAACTACAGAACACTAAAAAGAGAAATTGAAGATCTTAGAAGATGGAAAGATCTCCCATGCTCTTAGATAGGCAGAATTAACATTGTCAAAATGGTCATACTACCAGAAGTGTTACACATATTTAATGTGATTCCTATTAAAATCCCAATGATATTCTTCATAGAAATAGAAAAAGCAGGGCTGGGATTATGGCGCAGTGGTAGCGTGCTCGCCTAGCACGCATAAGGAACTGGGTTCGATCCTCGGCACCACATAAAAATAAAATAAAGATATTCTGTCACCTACAACTAAAAAATAAACATTTAAAAAAAAAGAAATAGAAAAAGCAGTCATGAAATTTATTTGGAAAAAGAAGAGGCCCAAAAAGGAGCTGAACAGAAACTTCACAGAAGGTATACAATTGATCAACAGACATATGAAAAAATGTTCAACATCTGTAGCAATCAGAGAAATGCAAATCAAAACTACCCTAAGATTTCATCTCATGCCAGCCAGAATGGCAATTATCAAGAATACAAACAACAATAAGTGTTGGCAAGGTTGTGGGAAAAAAGGCACGCTCATACATTGCTGGTGGAACTGCAAATTGGTACAACCAATCTGGAAAGCAGTATGGAGATTCCTTAGAAAACTTGGAATGGATCCACCATTTGACCCAGCTATCCCACTCCTTGGTCTATACCCAGAAGACTTAAAAACAGCATACTATAGTGCTGCAGCCACTTCAATGTTTATAGCAGCTCAATTCACAATAGCTAAACTGTGGAACCAACCTAGATGTCCTTCAACAGATGAATGGATAAAGAAACTGTGGTATATATACACAATGGAATATTACTCAGCAATAAGAGAGAATAAAATTATGGCATTTGCAGGTAAATGGATGGAGTTGGAGAATATCATGCTAAGTGAAGTAAGCCAATCTCAGAAAACCAAATGCCGAATGTACTTGTTGATATGTGGATGCTGATCCATAATAGGGAGGAGGACATGGGAACAATGGGGGAACTCTGTTCACAGGGGTGGAAGGGGGGAGGGAGCACGGAGAGAGTAATGGTGGTGGAATATGATGGACATCATAGCCCTAGCTTTATGTATGACTGCATGTATGTTGTGATTCTACATCACATACAACCAGAGAAATGAAATGTTATCCTCCATCTGTGTACAATGAATCAAATTGCACTCTGCTGTCATGTAAACCTAAATAGAACAAACAAACAAATAAATAAGAGGCCCAAAATAGCCAAAGCAATCCACAGCAAGAAAAAGTGAAGGAGGAGGTATCACAACATCAGACATTAACGTACCATAGAGCTACAGTCACAAAAACAGCCTGGTATTGGAACCAAAACAGACACCAAGATCAGTGGTACAGAATAGAAAACACAGAGACAAACCCACATAAATAGTTATCTCATACTAGACAAAGGTGCCAAAAACATACATTGGAGAAAAGACAGCCTCTTCAACAAATGGTGCTGAGAAAACTGGAAATCCATATGTAATAAAATGAAATTAAACCCCTATCTCTCACCCTGCACAAAACCCAACTCAAAGTTGATCAAGGACTTAGGCACTAAAACAGAGACTCTGTGCCTACCAGAAGAAAAAGTAGAACAAATCTCCATCATGTCGGCTTAGGAACTGAATTCTTTAACAAGACTCCTAAAGCATAAGAAGTAAAAAAAAAAAAAAAAAAAAAAAAAAAAAAAAAAAAAAAAAAAAAAAAAACCCAAGAATCAATAAATTTGATTTTATCAAACTAAAAAGCTTCTTCACAGCAAACATGAAGAGAGAGAGCCCACAGAATGGGAGAAAAATCTTTACCACCTGCACCTTAGATAGAGTATCAATCTCCAGGATATATAAAGGACTCAAAAAACTTAATACCAAAAATAAAATAATAACCCAATCAATAAATGGGCTAAGGAACTGAACAGACACTTCACAGAAGAAGGAATGCAAATTGTCAACAAATGTATGAAAAAATGTTCAACATCTCTAGCAACTAGAGAAATGTAAATTAAAGCTACACTGAGATTTCATCTCACTCCAGTCAGTTAGAATGGCAATTATCAAGAATACAAGTAACACTAAATGTTGGCAAGTATATGGGGGAAAAGGCACACTCACACATTGCTGGTGGGACTACAAACTGGTGCAACCACTATGGAAAGCAGTATGGAGATGCCTCAGAAAACCTGGAATGGAACCACCATTTAACTCAGCTGTCCCACTCCTTGGTTTATAACCAAAGGACTTAAAATCAGCATACTACAGTGATGCAGCCACATCAATGTTTATAGCCACTCAATTCATAATAGCTAAACTATGAAACCAATCTAGGTGTCCTTCAACAGATGAATGGATACATAAATTATGATATATATTTACACAATGGAATATTACTCAGCCTTAAAGAAGAATGAAATTATGGCATTTGCTGGTAAATGGATGGAGCTGGAGAATATCATGCTAAGCAAAATAAACCAATCCCAAAGAACTAAAGGCTAAATGTTCACAATAAGATTGCTAATCACAATAAGAGAGGAGGGCTAGGGATGAATAGAGGAACTTTGGATTAGACAGAGGGGAATGAAAAGGGGGGAGGGGTGTGGGAGTAGGAAGGATAGTAGAATGAATCGAACATTATTACCTTATGTGCATATGATTACACAACCAGTGTAATTCTACATCAGGTACAACCATAAGAATGAGGAGTTGGGTTGAGGTTGTGGCTCAGTGACAGAGCGCTTGCCTCGCACATGTAAGGCACTGGGTTCGATTCTCAGCACCACATAAAAATAAATAAACAAATAAAGACACTGTATCCATGTATAACTAAGAAATATTTTTTTAAAAAAAAGAATGAGTTGTACTCCATTTATGTATGTTGTGTCAAAATGCATTATACTGTCATGTATAACTAATTAGAACAAATAATAAAAGGAAATGAGGAGGGAATCAAAGCACATCACTGCAAAATATCAAAATCACAAAAGAAAGCAAAGAAAGGGAAAGAGGGATAAAAAAAGCTGCAAGACATAAGAATAGACAGAACGGCAGTAGCAAGTCCTTCTCTATCAGTAATTAATTTTAATTAAACTCCTCAGTCAAAAGACATAGATCAGTTAAATGGATTAAAAGCCGAGATCCTAGCAGGGCACAGTGGTGCATGCCTGTAATCCCAGTGGCTCGGGAGGCTGAGGCAGGAGGATCACGAGTTCAAAACCAGTCTCAGGAAAAGTGAGGCACTAAGCAACTCAGTGAGACCCTGTCTCTAAATAAAATACAAAAAAAAAGGGCTGAGGATGTGACTCAGGGTTGAGTGCTCCCGAGTTCAATCCCTAGTACAAAACAACAACAACAAAAATGGATCCAACTATATGCTGTCTATACAAGATTCACTTCAAATCTAAGGGCAGACATTGACTGAAAGGAAAAGAATGGGAAAATGATTTCCATGCAAAGGTATCAAAAAGATAGCAGAAGCCGGGTGCGGTGGCCCAAGCCTGTAATCCCAACACTTAGGGAGGCTGAGACAGGAGAATCGCGAGTTCAAAGCCAGCCTCAGTAACGGCGAGGCCCTAAGCAACTCAGTGAGACCCTGTCTCTACATAAAACACAAAATAGGGCTGGGGATGTGGCTCAGTGGTCAAGTACCCCTGAGTTCAATCTCCAGTATGGAAAAAAAAAAAAAAAAAAGATAGCAGAAGTAGCTATACTAATGTCACACAAAATAGACTTTAAAATTGAAACTTGTTACATGAGACAAAGAAGGACATTATTTGATAAAAGGGTCAGTTCACTAAGAAGATACAACAATTATAAATATATATTCACAAAACCTTAGAGTTCCTAAGTATATGAAAATAAAAACTTTAAAAGAATTATGATAAATAGTAGGAGACTTTAATATACTTTCAATAATGGATAAAACAACCAAAGGCTAATTTTAAAAAAAGGAGGTCTTGAACAACATGATAGACTAATTGGACTTAACAGACACAATGAAAACACACCACCCAACAATAGCAGAATATACATTCTTCTCAAGTGCACATGGAACATTCTCCAGGACAGACCATGTTAGGTCACAAAATAAGTCTTAACAATTCAAGAAGAATGGAATCATACAGTCTTTTCCAGTCATAATGGAATGAAAGTAAAAATCAACATCACAAGGAAAACTGGGAAATCCACAAATATGTGGAAATTAAACCACTCTTAAAAAGCCAAATTATCAATCAAGAATTTATAAGGGGCTGGGCACAGTGGCGCATGCTTGTAATCCCAGCTGCTCGGGAGGCTGAGACAGGAGGATGGCAAGTTCAAAGCCAGCCTCAGCAATAGTGAGGAGCTAAGCAACCCACTGAGACACTGTCTCTAAATACAATACATAATAGGGCTGGAGATGTGGCTCAGTGGTTGAGTGCCCCTGAGTTATATCCTCAGTACCAAAAAAAAATTTTTAAGGGAAATTAGAAAATACCTTGAGACAAATGAAAATGAAAGCACAATATATGAAAACCTATAAGATGCAGGAAAAGCACTGCTAAGAAGGAATTCTGTAGTCATGAAAATGTACATTAAAAAAGAAGACATATCTCAAATCAACAACCTAACTTTACATGTAAACTAGAAAAAGAAAAAAACAAAACCCAAAACTAGCAGAAGGAAGGAAATAATAAAGATCAGAGCCAGGCATGGTGGTGCACGCCTGTAATCCCAGCACTTAGGGAGGCTGAGACAGGAGAATCACGAGTTCAAAGCCAGCCTCAGCAACAGCAAGGCGCTAAGCAACTCAGTGAGACTCTGTCATAAAACACAAAATAGGGCTGGGGATGTGGCTCAGTGGTCGCGTGCCCCTGAGTTCAATCTCCAGTACCAAAAAAAAAAAAAAAAAAAAGGATCAGAGCAGAGATAAGACAAAACAGAGAATATAAAAACAGAAAAAAAACAATAGCACTAAGTTTCTGAAAAGATCAACAGAACTGACAAATACTTGGCTAGCCTGACTAAGAAAACAAGAGAAAACACTTAACTAAAATCAGAAACAAGCCGGGCGCGGTGGCTCAAGCCTGTAATCCCAGCACTCAGGGAGGCTGAGACAGGAGAATCGCGAGTTCAAAGCCAGCCTCAGCAATGGCGAGGTGCTAAGCAACTCAGTGAGACCCTGTCTCTACATAAAACACAAAATAGGGCTGGGGATGTGGCTCAGTGGTCGAGTGCCCCTGAGTTCAATCCCCAGTA